>JAEUWY010000022.1:0-116331 GCA_022059125.1 Corynespora cassiicola
CTCTCCTTCATCTCCTTTCTCTCCTTCATCTCCTTCCTCTCCTTCCTCTCCTTTCTCTTCTTTCTCTCCATCCTCTTCTTTCTTTATGTAACAGATCTTACAGGGTGCTTCTTTATGCTTGCTGCAGACAAAATGTTCTTGACATTTTGCTTTATAGTTGAACTCTGCAAAGTCACATAGCCTAAAGCAATGTGCGCAAAGATTCAAGCCTGCATCAAACTGTCCAAGCTGAATTGGGAAGTCTTTTTCTTGGACGCTAAGAAGTAACTGGGGTGTTATGTCGTGTTTTTCCATTCCTCTAAACCCTGTTGTTAGGTCTTCCTGGTTAAGGGTGGGTAAAATCCTGATAAGGCAGTCTATAGGGACAGCTTCTAGCATTTTTCGAACCCAAGGGATCTGAGAACGATTGCCATTTTTAAAAGTATCTACTAAATTTTGATCGCGAGAGCTTAGAAGTTTTTGGGTGTTCATTCTGTTCTTATGTTTTACGCGTTTGTTGGGCTAAGTTACCAACTTTATATCTATTTTTGCATATAATTTCTGATGCATAGTAAAAAAACTTTTTTAGCTTCCGCGATATCCGTAGAAAATTTGCCTCTGTTTCAGATGTAAACTAGTACTATATAAGAAAATACTACTCTATTCTAATACAAAAAACAGAGTGCTTTATTTTACTTTATGTTAGCTACTGAAATATAATGATAAATATAATACTTATATAAATACACTGTTTTTATAAATACACTGTTTATATAAATATAATGCTTATATAAACATAATGCTTATGTAAATATAACGCTTATGCAAATATAATGCTTATATAAATCTAACGCTTATGTAGATTTCATGCTTATATAAATATAATGCTTATATAAATATAATGCTTATATAAATCTGATGCTTATATAAATCTATATACGTTATGTATATAAGCATTATATTTGCATAAGCGTTAGATTTACATGAGCATGAAATCTACATAAGCGTTAGATTTATATAAGCATTATATTTATATAAGCATCAGATTTATATAAGCATTATATTTATATAAGCATTATATTTATATAAGCATTATATTTATATAAGCATTATATTTATATAAGCATGAAATCTACATAAGCGTTAGATTTATATAAGCATTATATTTATATAAGCATTATATTATGAGTCCAGTGCTTTTATAGATATAATGCGATACAGCAGATGTGCAAGGCGCGCAAAATTAACCAACACAATATTTCAATTTCAATTTGAAGCTTCTATTATATATTTCATGATGATCTTTCACTCTCAACGTCATTCTTGCCGAACGATGCTGGTATTCTACAGAGAGCAGCCTTGAGAGTATATCAAGAGACATGATAACAAATGATACACTACTATTTATTGCTAATCACCCCTTGAGATGGAATCGCTTAAGGTACAAAAATTAGAAGGTCGCTTGATAACCAGATGTTGTTTTTGGCTCTGCAGTTCTCTCAGCAGATAAAATTAGAAGTTGAGGTTTGGGAGACTTACATATTCTGCTGCCCCGCATGGCCAACCGAAACCCTCTTCGTCGGAGGTAAAGACATATGGAACAACTCCTGGCTTCTCTATAAAAATTACAATCCGGGCTTGGTTGTTGATTTGATGCAATGCCGAAGCTTTTTGGAAAATTTCATCAACGCGGTTCTGGAAGATTCGATTACGACTGCAAGAATTATCTTTTGGCATCTTAGCAGCTCTTGGGATGTTGATACGTTCGGCGCAAGGTGCAAGTACAATAAATATGAAATTTTGTTTCGGTGATAGAAGGTGCACCTTTTTTTTTCATCGTGTTTGTATCCTCTTGGGATATTATATATGTTGGTAGCAATCACCTGGCTGTCATCCTTTCTACGCCGCAATCGCAAAAACAGAAGTACGTTTTCCGAAACAGGGGCTCCATGTTACCTGCGGCGGCTAATCCACCAATACCACCATCCAGCTTCGAATTATTTGTTGTTGGTTACAAACATTTGCTGAGCTTAACGTTGCATCCAAGGGCCTTAGAAGGCTGTGCACGGCACAGCAGCTGAAACCGAACATGATCAGCATCTTATGAGCCGCGGCATAGCTCGGGTTGGGTTTAGAAAACCGAGGACGGGATTCAGTCAGACTCATTTTCGCGACCACGACGGCTTGTACCACTACATTAACTCCAATTGGCCCAAACTTCAGTCACGCGGTTGCATCTTGTTTCATTCGAGACTGCCGTAGTGCGTGGCAACAAAAGGTGCTTGGGGCAGATCCTGGCACTGTCAGGGCGTAGGTAACGCGCGCTTCGGATAGCTCTTCGTATCGTGCGACCACCATCTTCCCGATATATCACCAAATTGATACAATTTCATTGAAAATAGAATTTAATAGCCGGTACCCGATTCACGACAGACAGTGGCGGAAGAAGCCAGCGTTTTTAGAACAGGATGCGACTGACTGACGATATACCCTGTCTGCCTTCTTGCTGTGCTTTACGGGTTGCGAGAGGAAAGATGAACTGGACCGTTAATTGCGATGGAATCAGCAGTGTGAGAAAGTTTTACTCCCTGAACGTCCCTCCGCATATCCCACACAAGCTCTATCGTGTAACATACGTTTGGTGGTGGTGGTGAGGCATGTGATTGTGTGGCGCACGGAAATACCGAGGACCGACCCCGGGTTCGGCACAGAGCTGAGGCCCCAGCGCTCGATCAACGGATGCGTTGAGGATTGAACCTACAATCAGCTCTCCACACAGCCATCGTACAATCTTGAGATGCATTTCAACAGCCGATCATACAATCAGAATCAAAAGTTTGTGTAGCACGAAAATAAATGATTGCGCCGCCTTCCAGCCCTGCAACCTACCCGTTGATCCCTTTGCTAACTGGATAGGACGTTTGCTCAAGTCTTGCTACATCCTCGTGCTTCGGAAGCGCATCGCAGCTAATACATACGCTAAGCAGCGGCTGGAAATCGGTTCAGCTTGTTGAAGAGGAACATAATGGATCAAGAGACATCTGTACAGGAGAATAGGACGGGCGGGTTAGCAGGCCTCACCCAGCAGGCACAGCAGCGGACAGATGGCTATGATACGGAACACCGGGATTGAAGTCTCTGCCTTGGTAAGTGACTGAGGTGTTACTGGCACTATAATGAAGTTGAAATTGTATACAAATATGGAAAGGCTCTACAGATCCTGGGGATACAGCGGTTGCACGATTGTATAACGAACGGCTCCTTGCCTAAGCACTGCAATCACTAGCGCCACAGAAGAGTGCTCAAGCTTGATTACTCGGATGCGACAAGGAACTCGGACTGTTCCCTTCACATCAATGTATAATCTCTTCAACACAAGGTCCGGGCAGAAAAGGGTCGGCCGTCATCCCTGCGCATAGTGGCAAGATCTCGCCACAAAGTACTGAAGGCGCTGTTACATATCCTGAGTAAGCATTAGATTACGATTCTTTTACTTCGCGTAAGCCTATCTCGTGATTTTTAGTGACCTGCGAAGAAAGTACTATCCTGAGCAAGCCAAGTTGCGCCCGACTTGACCAGCAGCTCTACAATGTCTTTGTGGCCTCCCGCTGAAGCTACGTAGAGTGCATTGCCGTACTTTCCACCCTGTGCGTTGACATCCGCGCCTCCCTCGATCAGCAGCCTCGCGACCACATCGTGGCCTTTCTCTGCTGCTATGAGCAGCGGCATTATGCCTTGCTTGTCTTCACTCTCAACATCTACCTCCTCTATGCTGACTAGCAGCTCCACCGCTGCCTCGCGGCCACTCTTCGAAGCCCACCACAACGGTGTCCGTCCGTCCACGTCCTTGGAGTCAACTTTGACGTTCTCCAAATTCATCAGATAGGCAAGCAACCTCTCGTTCCCAAGCTCGGCTGCACACGAGAAAACCCCTCTTTTCTTGCTGTAGTTGAAATCGCGTCTAGCGCCACGCGTCGCATGTCCGCGTTGGGGCTCTAGTCTAGACGAGTCGTAAGAGCGGCTTTCGGTACACCGACTCGCTTCAAGTCCTTCCATGCATGCTTGGACAGCTTCCCCGCTCCCCGTCGCAATCGCTGCGAAAAGGGCACAGCCATAACGCTCATCCTCCACTTCGAGACACGAGAGGATGAATGGGTGAGCCCTGAGGAGGCTTGCCATGTTGAGCTCGGCCAATATGTACAGAAAACTGACGCGCTCGGTATGCCTGCGCACTTCGTGCTTCTCAAAAAAATTGTCTAGCCCAACCCATCGAGGAAGAGGAAAACCACCGAGAAAGTCTGCCTGAGAGATTCCGCCACCTTCTGCCACGTCTGCGTGGTAAAGGACATTGTGAACAGCATACTCTAGGAAGGGGAACTTTTGCGCTGCCACTTTGCGCAGCGTCGCTGCTTCCTGCGAAGACGCTTTAGGGAGACTGTCGGACATCTCTAGCGGCGAAGCAACGTCGATGCTGATGTAGCTCAAACAGCATCGCTTGATTCGCTCGTGGCTCTGGCTTTGAAAGTTGCTTCCGAACTCGGGCCATATCTTGTTGAGCCCGTTCTCTTTGAGCAGAAAGTCCCTCACAGACTCATGTATAAACTGAATCCTCTGCTCCTTGGACATAGTGGCCTCGGCAAGACCTTTGGAAGAGTCGAGTATGAATCGCTTGATCACATCTTTGGTGATCTCTTCGGGATCCCACTCAGACACTGCGTCGGGATCGACGCCCGAAAGAATGGCGTGGTACAGCTGCTCTGGGCTCAATGGCTGCTTCGCGAAGAGTACCCACTGAATACACAAGACGAGCCTGTCTCTGTTGTGGGAGTCTCGCATTAGGATATCCCGGAAAAGCTCGTGCAAGTCGCCGGGGATCTCCTGAAGTTTCCGCCGGAGCGTATGCACCTGACCTGTGTCTGACTCTTTGTTCAAGATGCGTACGACGAGAACGACCCACATGAAAATCCCCGATGCCTTCTTTTGAAGCTCGAGTCGAATCTGCTGAGCAGTCTTGCCTTTCCCGATCTTTAACTCCGTCTCGACGTAGTTGACAATGTCTTGAGTGTGCCCTCTTGGCCTTCCAGCATGAGTTCCAGCCCACGGCGGATCGTGATGTGTGGATAGTGCCTGCTCGAGAAGCAGACCTGGAAGCGGATCCCGTCTGTGGCAGTCAAGTCACCAATACATTCGAAAATCTGAACCATGTCTCTCACCTGCTCCTCTTCGCATTCATCTAATGCATCGATGAAGCACACTACAGAAGACTCCCCGAGTGCCCGGATGGCTTGCTCGAGGAGCATCCTCAGCGATTCGATGTTCCAGTAGTAGTCTGTGCTGAAGTTCAATGTTAGAAGGTTGAGCAAGTCGAAAACAGTCTGGAGCGCTGGAAGCTGTTTCAAAAGTTGGAACAGTAGCGATCTATATGCTCCGATCGTGGACCTCTCTATGCCTTCGCCCCGTGTGTTGAAAAAGAAGGCCAGCTTGACGCAGTTTTTCATTTTCCCACGAGCATTGATCATGGCAAACTTCATCAACGTCGACTTTCCTGCCATGACCTTCCCTTTGATCCACAGGAAGCCATGGTGTTCCTCCACTTTAGTCGCTTCAAGCCGATCGAGGTATTGTGGACTCTTCAAGAGCCATTTCACGTCCTTGCATGAGCAGTCTTGATTGTCATCTGGCGCGCGTCGATTTGCTCAAACGTTAAAGACTCCCAGAGCCAGTGTTTTTGCTCGTCATTCAGCAATGCCCGGTCCCGAGGGCGGCGATGCGTCGGAACTGACGCAACAGGGTTAGATTGAATTGGCTTCTATTGGCAGCAAACCTACGTACATGTGGCCGTTGGCTCTCTATCATCGTCAGCGAGGCTTTGCTAAGTTGTGTTCGCTAGAGAGAGCATTTGACTTACTCTGATACGTCGTCTTCTGTGCTATTAGGAGTGCCAATGTTTCTACGTTTAGGGGCGCGGTCGTAAGCTAGAGGCTCCAGGCTACGCTCTGTCATGGAATTACTTTAGACGAACTCTCCCCCACACAACTGCTATACTGACTGCTTGAGCCGTGTGCAGTTCTCTCCACACGACGGACAGGCATGGCTGCTGCAGACGACACCGTACGGCACGATTTGGTGCCATCATGAGGAAAACCGTACACTGGGATGAGCAGCTCAGGCACGTGACGAGCATCCCTTTGTTCACTCAGGGCCAAGGATCACTCGCCGGTGCACGAACGCGCAACGAATCACGTGAGACAAGGCTCGCCCATCGTAAAAAGTCCTCCTACCTTGCGCCTCCTCACTCCCTTCTCGCCCAGACGGATCGCTGTAAAATGATTATTTGCCTATCATCTACACCTCTGTGTGGTGTATGTGAATCAATGTGCGTGAAGAACGGGCTTGGGTGTTGGGTTACTTGTGGATCGTGACATGCGCAGGCGCTAGTCAAGCATGGCTGGGGCTTCCACTCGTGCTTGCGCCCGCGGATTCGCGAAGCTAGTTATCTCGCCAATCAAAGATGTGTTCGAACATGCACGTGATAAGTTGAACTCCGCCTCTGCCAAGCATGTCAGCCCCCGCCTGGCTTCATAACGAACCAAGCTACCCAACATTCTCGGCCTCTAGCACGCTGCTCTCGACCACAGTAGGCAGCGACGTTTATGTACAACAGAATGTCAGCCTCTGTAGCTAAACGATCTCCCTCAAATTGCGCTAACATGACATCAGGAACAATAGCCAGCTTTCCGTGGCGTTAGATGAGTTCCAGCAGATACTCACGCAGGACCAGAAGGCTCAGCTCAAGTCATACTCGAGTCATACCCCCACGCCAAAGGATATTGTCTCATTGACGGACCATGTCCATCAATCAAACTCGAGTAGGAAGAGCCATGTTTTCGCCTCTCGGCTCCAAGGGCTGCTCGGTTCTGTCCAGCAGTACTGCAACATCGTCGACACATGCGCGGGACCAAATCAGATTGCAGCGCTCGTTTGGGGTGGCATCAAAGTCCTGATTCTGGTTTGTCGTTCGCTTCGGTACTGTTTTCCGTCGACTTACGGTTTTGACATCCACTAGGCATTTTCGAACTTCGCCGAATACTTCGATAAACTGTCGGAACGAGTTGCTCAGCTTAGCACATACTGCCCTCGGTTATCGGAATACGAGAAGCTGTTCCCGTCGTCGATAAGACTGCAAACGGCGCTTTCTAATTTCTACGCCATCGTTGTAAACTTCTGCTCGAAGGCTCTACAAGTAATACAAGAGGGAGGTAAGAACCCAAGGCGTGGATTCCGATACTGACGGAATTTTGGACATTTCTTACCTAAGTAGGTCTCAAGCGATTCTCTAAGTCTACCTGGAAGCCATTCAAGGTAGATTTCAAGGAGATTGAAGAAAGCATCAGCGAAGCGAAAGACGAGGTTAGCGAGGAGTTGAAGCTAGCATCAGAGCAAAAAGCGCAGAAGTTTCGTGGCTTACTGACTGCGGAAGTAAAAGAAAACGAGGTGTTCCGTGTAGAACAGAGAACTGAGATCGAAGCAAGTAGGAATTTTCGCTCTCAACAGATGAATGCATTGCAGCGAGCCAATGACCGTCAGATTCAAAAGATCATCAAGGAAGAAGGTACCCTAACCCAGCACTATGAACATGCATTTGGTCTTGAACGAAACTAACAAAATCGTAATGAAGAACGTCAGAAGATACGTTTGCTACGGCTGATTCCAAGCCATGACTATACCCACAGTCTTCGCCAAGCACAAGGGCTGCGCTGTGAGGGAACATGCGACTGGGTTCTGCGAAAGCCAGAGTTTCAGAAATGGGCCGATCAAAGCGGCGCCAAGCACCTATGGTGTTATGGAATCCGTACGTCAACACGTTGCTGTATTTGTCTCATAATATATCGAATACTAGACTAACTTTCAATAACACATAGCTGGTTGCGGGAAATCAGTTTTATCGTAGGAACCACCTTGATCAGACGAGAGGTCTTAGAAAGAAGTTTTTAACATAAAACCTAGGGGATATATTGTCCAACACCTGAAGAAGAGCTTCCCAGCTCACGGCGGCACTTCTGTTATCTACTATTTCTTCAACTCTTCTGAGAAGAAGTCACTTAAGACATCGGCATTTCTACGTTGCATTTTACATCAGGCCATCACTGTTGACAACCTTCTTCCTGACATCCAAAGGCGGCTGGAATACCTCTTTGAAGACCAGATCGGGGATTTTGACCCTGCTAACAGCGAGCTCGAGCAACTTTTCTGCGATTTCATCAAGGAATACAAGTGCGTTTTCCTTATCGTTGATGGTCTTGACGAGCTCAGCGAGGCAGAGCAGAGAAATGTGAAGTCACTGCTCAAAAAGGTGGCAAGTACGAACATCGCAAAAATACTCACTACAACCCACGCCGCCGCGGACATGTCGAAAGTGTTGGCACACTGCCTATCTCTTCAGGTCAAACCAGAGGACCTCAAAGACGATATCGCGTTGTTTATTCAGTCGCAAATCGACGAGTATGCACAGGGTGATCGTCTTGGCTGTTCAGAAGATGCGCTTGACCTGATTAAACAAACGTTAGTAGCTGATGCGCAAGGCATGTAAGTTGTTTATCTGCAATTACTAAGGGATAGCTGCGTGTATGTACTGACTTCTGCTTTAGGTTTCTTTGGGTCGACCTCCAATTCAAGGCCATTTTAGATGTGTATGAAGAAGATGGAACCCCCAATCGAATCCCTGAGCTTCTCGAGTCAATTCCACGAGAAATCATAGAGCTTTACACTAACCTAGTGGCAACAGCAACGAATGGATCAGACGAGCAGGCTGAAAGGGCAAAAACAGCTTTCAAATGGGTAATATGTAGCCGGCAATCTCTTACAATTGAAGAACTCGAAGAGGCTGTGTCTATTACTTCAAACCAGCAGTCGTGGGCTCCCCCAGCATTCAAACTGGACGTATCGAGACTTGGCAGGATTTGCGCTAATCTTGTCAACTACGACCAGACCACGCGCAAAGTCATGTTGGCGCACCACTCTGTGGAGTCTTTCCTCTTGAGTAGCTCCAATGGACAAGACTTGGAAAGCTTCAGCTTTGACGAGGCTAAGGCTGAAGAGTTCTTGTCAAACACATGTCTCACATATTTGTCCTTCACGGACTTCCACCAATCGCTTGTTCGGGCTTCTAATACCCGAAATCTTGAAACGGTTGGTCAACCTATTAAAATGCTAGACGGGATAATGCCAGGCTTGTCTCGGCCATTTACGCGACGACTCATAAGAAGAGAACGGTCTGGGACGAGATATGGACCTGTTGACATAGTCAACACTCTTCGATCAGAGTTAGGGGCCCGTCAATCCAATACAGTAAATCGTAATTTCCGAATGCTGGAGTATTGCAAGAGACATTGGTCCAGCCACAGCCGCTACGTAGACCCGCAAAACACACAGCAGTTTTCGCGCCTGCAAAACTTCGTGCACGGAACACATCTACCAAAGGAGTGGATGCCTTGGAGCTCGATTGAGAAGAAGGCATCGCTGCCCTATTGGGAGATGTTTCTTTGGTCCGTAAAAGACGGTCACACGCTCATATTCTTAGTTTGGAAAGAGGCGGTGGTAGGGCAAGCCAGCTACTGGGAGTGCTTTTGGCGGGAAGAGGGATCCAAAGTGTTCGCTTGTGCCTGCAACACGGGTAACCTTGAGCAGGTAAACATCTTGTTGACTTCCAGAATTCCGCAAGGTGGGTTAGCGAGGCCATCCAAAGACGAACTGAGTTTAGGATTGGTCGAAGCCTGTGGTTTAGGGCATGGTGACGTCATCGAGCGGCTGCTCCAAGAGAAGGCCAATGCCAACGCAGCACCAGCAGAATCTGGAGGGAGAACAGCGCTGCAGGCTGCAGCAGGCGGGGGCCATCTCGCGGTAGTCGAGCAGCTGCTTGAAGAGAAGGCTGATGTTAATGCACCAGCAGCAGGAGATGGAGGGAGAACAGCGCTACAGGCTGCAACAGGCGGAGGCTATCTCGCGGTAGTCGAGCGGCTGCTTCAAGAGAAGGCTGATGTTAATGCACCAGCAGCAGGAGATAAAGGGAGAACAGCGCTGCAGGCTGCAGCAGGCGGAGGCTATCTCGAAGTAGTCGAGCGGCTGCTTCAAGAGAAGGCTGATGTTAATGCACCAGCAGAATCTGGAGGGAGAACAGCGCTGCAGGCTGCAGCAGAAGGAGGCTATCTTGCGGTAGTCGAGCGGCTGCTTCAAGAGAAGGCTAAAGTCAATGCACCAGCAGCAGCAGGATATGGAGGGAGAACAGCGCTGCAGGCTGCAGCAGGCGGAGGCTATCTCGCAGTAGTCGAGCGGCTGCTTGAAGAGAAGGCTGATGTTAACGCTGCACCAACAGCAGGAGATGGAGGGAGAACAGCGCTGCAGGCTGCAGCAGGCGGAGGCTATCTCGCGGTAGTCGAGCGGCTGCTTCAAGAGAAGGCTGATGTTAATGCACCAGCAGCAGGAGATGGAGGGAGAACAGCGCTGCAGGCTGCAGCAGGTGGAGGCCATCTCGAAGTAGTCGAGCGGCTGCTTCAAGAGAAGGCTGATGTTAATGCACCAGCAGGAGATGGAGGGAGAACAGCGCTGCAGGCTGCAGCAGGCGGAGGCCATCTTGCGGTAGTCGAGCGACTGCTTCAAGAGAAGGCCAATGTTAACGCATCAGCATTAATAGTAGAAGGGAGAACAGCACTGCAGGCCGCAGCAGAAGGAGGCCATCTTGTAGTAGTCGAGCGGCTGCTTCAGGATAAGGCCGATGTCAACGCCGTGCCAGCAAAGTATGGAGGGAGAACATCGCTGCAGGCTGCAGCAGGCGGAGGCTATCTCGCAGTAGTCGAGCGGCTGCTTCAACAGAAGGCTGATGTTAACGCTGCACCAGCAGCAGGATTTGGAGGGAGAACAGCGCTGCAGGCTGCAGCAGGCGGAGGCTATCTCGCGGTAGTCGAGCGGCTGCTTCAAGAGAAGGCTGATGTTAATGCACCAGCAGAATTTGGAGAGAGAACAGCGCTGCAGGCTGCAGCAGAAGGAGGCTATCTTGCAGTAGTCGAGCGGCTGCTTCAAGAGAAGGCTGATGTTAATGCACCAGCAGCAAGAGATGGAGGGAGAACAGCGCTGCAGGCTGCAGCAGGCGGAGGCCATCTCGAAGTAGTCGAGCGGCTGCTTCAAGAGAAGGCTAAAGTTAATGCACCAGCAGAATCTGGAGGGAGAACAGCGCTGCAGGCTGCAGCAGAAGGAGGCTATCTTGCGGTAGTCGAGCGGCTGCTTCAAGAGAAGGCTAAAGTCAATGCACCAGCAGCAGCAGGATATGGAGGGAGAACAGCGCTGCAGGCTGCAGCAGAAGGAGGCTATCTTGCGGTAGTCGAGCGGCTGCTTCAAGAGAAGGCTAAAGTCAATGCACCAGCAGAATTTGGAGAGAGAACAGCGCTGCAGGCTGCAGCAGGCGGAGGCTATCTCGCAGTAGTCGAGCGGCTGCTTGAAGAGAAGGCTGATGTTAACGCTGCACCAGCAGCAGGAGATAAAGGGAGAACAGCGCTACAAGCTGCAGCAGAAGGAGGTCATCTTGCAGTAGTTGAGCGGCTGCTTCAAGAGAAGGCTGATGTCAACGCCGTGCCAGCAGAATTTGTAGGGAGAACAGCGCTGCAGGCTGCAGCAGGCGGGGGCCATCTCGCGGTAGTCGAGCAGCTGCTTGAAGAGAAGGCTGATGTTAATGCACCAGCAGCAGGAGATGGAGGGAGAACAGCGCTACAGGCTGCAACAGGCGGAGGCTATCTCGCGGTAGTCGAGCGGCTGCTTCAAGAGAAGGCTGATGTTAATGCACCAGCAGCAGGAGATGGAGGGAGAACAGCGCTGCAGGCTGCAGCAGGTGGAGGCCATCTCGAAGTAGTCGAGCGGCTGCTTCAAGAGAAGGCTGATGTTAATGCACCAGCAGGAGATGGAGGGAGAACAGCGCTGCAGGCTGCAGCAGGCGGAGGCCATCTCGCGGTAGTCGAGCGGCTGCTTCAAGAGAAGGCTGATGTTAATGCACCAGCAGCAAGAGATGGAGGGAGAACAGCGCTGCAGGCTGCAGCAGGCGGAGGCTATCTCGCAGTAGTCGAGCGGCTGCTTCAAGAGAAGGCCAATGCCAACGCTGCACCAGCAGCAAAGTATGGAGGGAGAACAGCGCTGCAGGCTGCAGCAGGCGGAGGCCATCTTGCGGTAGTCGAGCGGCTGCTTCAAGAGAAGGCTGATGTTAATGCACCAGCAGCAGGAGATGGAGGGAGAACAGCGCTGCAGGCTGCAGCAGGCGGAGGCTATCTTGCAGTAGTTGAGCTGCTGCTTCAAGAGAAGGCTGATGTCAACGCTGTGCCAGCAGAACTTGTAGGGAGAACAGCGCTGCAAGCTGCAGCAGGCGGAGGCTATCTCGTAGCAGTCGAGCGGCTGCTTCAAGAGAAGGCTGATGTTAACGCTGCACCAGCAGCAGGATTTGGAGGGAGAACAGCGCTGCAGGCTGCAGCAGATCAAGGCTTTATGGAAGTCGTTAGCATACTTCGTCGAGCAGGTGCCGTATAACGCGGTTTTAGGTGTCACCCTCCACCATATCCTTACAATAGTCTGCTGTTGGTGAAAATGCATTTCAGCTTTGTCCAAGGAAATCCTGAAGTTATACCTTAAGCAAATTGTGTACATAGCAATATTTTCATGTTCGGACTCTATAGGTTATACTATACATCAGTAGATGTCCAGCTTTCTTCGGCAGTGGACGTGATGATCGTGTAATGGAAAATTCTAGAAGGATGATATTACGGTTTGTTCCAGAACAGGTATGTATAACGCTGCAGCCCCTTACCAGGGCTAATCCGATGATAATAAGCTAAGCTCGGCTACAAGGGTTCCGCCCACCCCCTGGTTCCGCCCACCCTCAACAAACTTGCCCCTCCGCGTCAACCTCGATCACTTTCAACACCAGCCATCCACAATGGACGCCAGAGAACTAGCCATACAAAACGCTATCGCTGATTTCAATGCAGGCCGTTATAACAGCCAGCGAGCGGCTGCTAAGGCGTACGGCCTCCCTCGATCAACGTTACGGGGCCGTATGAAGGGCCAGGTACGCAAGGCCGTCAGCAACCAACACCAGCAACGGCTGAGCCCTGAGCAAGAAGAGTTTCTCGTAGGGTGGATCCTCGAAGAAGAGGCCCGTGGCTACCCTCCCTCACATGCTCGGGCCCGTGAAATGGCCATCCGAATCCTCCGCATGAACGGTGATCAGGCCCCTCTCGGCAAGCGCTGGGTCCTCCACTTCATCAATCGCAACCCAAGGATAGCCTCGATAGTGGGCAGGAAGCTTGAGGCTCCGAGGGCTGAGGCCGCTACTCCAGCCCAGGTGCGGGCCTTTCTGGAGCTGTTTGAGCGTACAAGACTGAGGCTAAACATCCGGCTTGAAGATATATATAATATGGATGAAAGCGGGCTAGGCCTAGGGGTATGTACGAACAGCCGGGTCCTTGCTAGCTCACAAAGAAGAAAGGCTTATATTAAAAGCCCAGAGAATCGTGAATGGGTTACTGTACTTGAGTGTATCTCAGCCGTGGGAGCTAAGCTGAGCCCAGTAGTGGTTTTCAAAGGCAAAGCGCTTCAAACAACGTGGTTTCCGGCCGAAACAATTCCTCAGTGGTATTACACAACCTTGGAGAACGGATGGACGTCGAACGAGATCGGCTGTGAGTGGCTACGCCGTGTGTTTATACCGGAAACGGCTCACGGCCAGCCTCGGCCTCGGATGCTTATACTGGATGGCCATGGCAGCCATGTTAGCCTGGATTTCCTCTGGCTGTGCAAACAGAATCAGATTTTCTCTCTCTTCTTACCTCCGCATGCCACACACCTCCTCCAGCCTCTTGATCTTACTGGATTCTCCGTTGTTAAATCAAAATATCGTCAAGCTATTCTAGCCCTGGCTACGATTGACGATGCGGCCCCTGTCAAGAAGGAACGCTTTATCACTTGCTATAGCCAGGCTAGGGAACAAGGCCTTACTGAGCGTGTGATTCGGGCTGGCTGGAAGGCAGCTGGCTTATCACCATTCAACATTGATCACGTGCTGAGGTCTTCCCAAATGATGACTCGGCCAGCCACTCCGCCGGCCCAGAGAGAGGCTGTATTACTAACAGAGGGCTTCATAGCCACTCCTCAGAAGCCTCAAGACCTTTATTGGGCTCAGCAGAGAGTTCAGATGACTGAGAGAGTTGGCCGTAGGACCCGGCTGTTGCTTCATAAGGCTAGCAAGGGTCTCTCGAAGGCCAACACAAGGGCTGCAGGCTTCGAGGCCGAGAATCAAAGGCTGAAAAGCCAGCTAGCTGCGCTTAGGCCTCAAGGCCCTCGTCGTCGGGTTCATATAGACCCCAATCAACGATTTGCAGATATTGAGAATATAAGGGCTGCAATAGGCCAATCAGTGGCTCAGCCGGCTCAGCCGGCTCACCGAGATGATCATACAGAGGAAGAAAATGCTCTTACGGATGCTGCGATAGCTGCTGCAGAAGCCCTCAAGTCCATGTGTTTTAATTGGAAAGCTTAGTGGCAATATACGTGTTTTTACGGAGTGGCTCATTTTTTTGAGGGTGGGCGGAACCAGGGGGTGGGCGGAACCCTTGTAGCCGAGCTTAGTAGAAACGCTCTATTCAGATGGTGTTGATGATCTGCTTACTACATGTGCTATACCTTATACGACAAAGCCAGTATGCAGGCCCCTGTATGCCAAGCCATAGAGACTGCTTTGTCCGAACGCTCGATGTTATACTGATTTCGGGTAGCACTGTACGGCAACGCGCTCTGTGCAGCTTCAGAGGGAGGCCACAAAGACATTGTCGAGCTGCTACGCAAAGCAGGCTCAACTTAGCTTTCTCACAACAGTACTTTCTTCGCAAGTCTCTAAGAATCACGAGATCGGCTTACGCCAAGTAAACCAGCTATAATTTAATGCTTACTTAGGATATGTAACAGCGCCTTCAAACTTTGTGGCGAAATCTTGCCACTATACGCAAGGATGACGGCCGACCCTTTTCTGCCCGGACCTTGTGACAGTTTTTTTTCTTTGATGTATGGCCTGCAAGATAGATGAGATATTGTTATCCCGACGAGGATGGTGTTGGGGATGGAGTTGTAGCGCGATGCCATCTTCGTAATATGCTCAAACAAACTTTTGGATCTAGATTTTTTTTTCTCTATGCTGATTCTTGTTTCGGAATGTTTGAACTTTTATACTGTTTCGATGTTGGAAGACTTACTGATTAGGCGCTGCAACGACGAAAGGACGTCTTCTAATGATAAGGCGCGTCACCGCGCGACCTTGACGCGTGTCTCCACCAACAGATGGTTTTGCCGCAGAAAAGCCGACTTGGCGTTGACGCCTGTGCTAAGCGCCACGAGCTCTTCAAACTCCCGCTATCATTTTAACAAGCTCTTTCTTCGAATTATTCTGACCACACGTCCTCACACTCAGATATAATCAACAACCGTTCGTTTCTCATGGATATTCGTCGTTCGTTTCACGGCCATCGTTCGTGTCTACTCGCTGAGCGTGTTCGCTGTGCGCCGTCGCAATGACGAACATACCCCGATCAGCGATAAAGGAAGCGAAGCCCATAGGCCATGGGCTAGATGTATTTCGCGCATCCGCTTGTTCATCGTTACAGGCAATAAGTGGAGCCAGTATCGCTGAGGTCATTGAGCAAATCGACGACGGAGGTAAGAACGTTGGACCTTACATGATCCTCTTCTAACACCAATGTAGCCCTCCAGGATCTTACAATCGATCTCTTGCTAGCAGTTCAAGCACTTCCTGCCTCTCGTATTTTGCCATCGAGTAGTAGTGGAAAGAATCTGTTCGCCGACCTCTCCCAACTCAATCTGGCCGTCAATGCCAGCGAATTCAATGTGCGACACGTCGTGCCCCTCCTGGTCGTGGTTCTTGGTAACAAGGCGGATGGTATTATCTGGGAGAAAGTATACGAGATTCTGCAGGGACCAGCATTCACGACAAGCGCAAAGCCCTCCACACCCCCTCCTTCGCGACCTTCTCGTACCGCATCGTTCCAGCAGACGCCTTGGTCGTTCAACACAGGCAGCTTCGCAGACACATCTGACTTGAGGAAGAATGTGGATCCCATACTCAGGGACGAAGTGGAGGATAATTTGATAATGGATCATCCAGACGTTTTCAGCACGTTCTTTGGGCAGATTCAAGGGCTTGAGGAGGTGACGGCCGCAGTACTACAAAGTTGTAAACGTGCTGATTCGCCGTTATTTCAAGAAGACACAGGCTGGGTGTTGTGGCCGGAAGGATGTGCGGAAACAGATGTCTTACAGTTCCTTCGCTACCACGTCGATCAATTTCTGCAACTTGCAGATGAACATGGCTTTCGTCCTTCAAAGCACCGCCGGTGCGTCACCATGCCAAACAAGCCTATACCAGGGTCGATCAGCAAGCGAAAGTTAGACATTGGCCTTGCTTACAGCTTAATTGACGAGCTCGAGGAGAGTAATAAGGATATCTATGACTGGTCGCGCATTCTTGTACCTGGCGAGCTGAAAAGCAATGCACGGGAGGACAAACATAGTACTACGTGGCTTGATCTTGTGAGATACGCAAGAGAGATGCTGAGTGCGCAAGACACACGACGGTTCGTCCTAGGCTTTACACTCTGCGGGTCGATCATGCGCATTTGGGAGTTTGACCGACTCGGAGTGGTCGGATCTACACCGTTTGACATCAACAAAGATGCGCATATGTTTGTTTCGACTATGCTGGGCTGGTTGTGGATGTCAGAGGAAGAGCTAGGCTTTGATCCCACCATTATAGAGGACCGTGGAAAACACATCAGTATATTACGTAATGGCCATACCGAGCGAGTTATGCTGGAAGGCGTCATGAAACGTCAACGATCAGTCGCTGGTCGAGCCACAACATGCTGGAAAGGCATCCTTCAGGATGCATCAGGAGAGGCGCTGGTGATTAAGGACTCGTGGGAGTATGAGGAACGGCCAGAGGAAGGCCTTCTGCTCAAAGAGGCGACAGAAGCTAACGTCAGAAACGTGGCACGGTATCATCACCATGAGACCGTGTGCGTTGGTGATAAAGTGGATGATGTTCTGGATAACGTGCGAAAGGGGCTAAGCGGTACCGCTGGGCGGAACCCATTGCAACGAGCGGCACATTCTATTTCGGTGACGCACATAACGGCTTCAAGTGCGTCAGACTCCGGGAGAGGGAGGAGTAAAAATCTCTTAACGTCACGAAAGAGATCCTCGAGCAGTATTCAGGCGCCGATGCCACCCTCGAAGCGGTCATGCTCCAATTCGCCAGTCAAGCAAGATATGCCACGTCGAAGGAATCGGGTTCACCGAAGGCTTGTCATGCAGGATGTTGGAAAGAGCATCTATGAAGCGAGTGCTCCGCCTAGTATCGTAAAAGCCCTCATTGGAGGCATCAAAGGTGAGTCTCTAGGTATGCTTGTACGGCAGTGACTGATCTTTTCAGGACACGAGTCATTGCTCAGTGCGAAAATTCTCCATCGCGACATATCCGTGGGTAACGTCATGTTGAATGCTGCCGAAGACGATGGTTTCTTAATCGATCTCGACCTTGCCATCAAGATTGACCGGGAGAGCGCCTCCGGAGCGCCGAGCAAAACCGGAACCAAGGTCTTCATGGCGATCGGAGCACTTTATGGAGAAGAGCATACGTTCATGCATGATCTAGAGTCGTTCTTCTGGGTCTTGTTCTGGGTCTGTGTTCACTGGAACGGACCCGGTCGTTCGAGGAGCACAACAAGGTATGACTCTTGGAACTATGAACCGACACAGAAGCTTGCGGAAATTAAAAAAGGGAAGGTGGATGAGGAAGACAAATTTACAAATGAAGTAGTAGAGGAGTTTACAACGCAGTGTAAGCAGCTCATCCCTTGCATACAAGAGCTACGGAAAGTCGTGTTTCCCGGGGGAAAGCGATGGTTGAAGGAAGATCGCCAACTGTACTCACGAATGGTGTCCGTACTCGAGCAGGCATGGAAAGATTTGGTCGGAGGGAACGAAGCCTAATTTAACTAAGCTTGCTATTTATGAACTTATTGGAGTGCAAGGAATCAGTCTCCGCACTAATCACGCGCTGGGCCTGACTAAGGTCGGGTCCTATTCTGGTTCCCGTGGTGGGTCTCGGGACCTAATGCAGCCACCAGCGGAGCGTGCACTCGAAAACTCTTGGCACTCGCTCTTTCGCATACAGCAAACAATCACTGATAACTTTGTATAGTGGCTTTCCTTAATTTAAGAATTCTGGTGTCTCCACCACAAGGCTCGGGCAAGAACGGGTCGTCCGTCCTCCTTGTCGGTGGTGGCGGTTATTTTCCTTTCAATACGAACATTTTTACGAGTCTTGCTTACATAAGTCGGTCACCGGTGAACAGCCTTGCCAGTAGTTGCGGGGCTGCAGCTTGGACGTACAGCCACCCAATATTGCGGCTGCTTAGCCGCCCAGCCTGATGGCGAACAACTCTGACTCAATCCAACTCTTGTCCATACCACTCTTCTTACGACACATCAACCTCTTGTCGCCTCTCATATCACCTGAATGGCTATTTCTCGTTGTGTTTGCCGTGATCATCGTCCATAAACAGCTCCGTAGACTTTACATGCCAGAGAACGCTTCTCTACTCTGTCAGCCTTGTTCCTGATTCTCTTTCACAATCAACGTAGAAGAGAGCCTCTAGATCTATACACTCCGCCCTCTTTACCAGTTGCTACAATAATGGCCCAGCCTATTGTGCCACGAGATCGCAGGTGTGGTCGTTAATTTAAGGTGCTTCGGAGCGTATGCTAATTCTTCTCACGGTTCTAGCAATGACCTCTGGGCTCGCGCAGCAGCAGAGCTATCCGACCACGACAAGCGAAACATAAACTTCAATAGTCCTGACAAGCGAAACATCCTCGTCGAACTGCTCGCAGCCACCGAGAAATCTCTGCAAAGATCTGCAGAATCTAGATGGAAATACACTCGGAAAAATGGAGAAACTGTCATAATAAGGGATTTGCTTGCGAATATCATCCGGTGGATTGACATGTTCAAGCAGATTGGCGATATTGCAGTTCAGTATGATCCAGCACATGCTTCACTTCCTTGGGCCGGTATTCGTTTCCTTTTGCAAGTAAGTAGCACAGAAAGACCCAAAACGAGGCTATTGACATATTTGCAGATTGTAGTCAACGATATCAATAAACATGCGTCGGTAGTAGAAGACCTGGCTCAGATAGCTGAGCTGATCTATCGCTTCGCTCTGATCGAGGAACTATATCTCAAAGGTGCATCAAAAGCAACAAAAAAGCTAGAGAAGGCTGTAGTGAAACTTTATGCAAATGTTTTAGGCTTTTTGTCCAAAGCAAAGCAGTACCTCGAACAAGGGGCCATAGGTACTTATGTGGTTCCTACGATATGGATGGAAACTGACTGTTCATTAGAACGTACGGTTAAAAGCGCATTACTCACAGCGATGGACCTTGGCTCGGGGTTGGAAGAGATACAAACGGCAGAGAATGATGTTAGTCGATGCATGGCTCTTGTCGATAAAACAGGTTTGTATCCGCACCTATTGATTCTCTGAGGAAGCTCACGTCCTTCCCAGAGGATAATGAAAACCATACGAAGTTGGTGGAACTTCTCACACGCCTCAACAAACCGTTGCAAAGGATGGATGACGAGCTGAAACATATCCACGACGATCTTCAAGGTAAGCAGCCCTGCAGGCCAATGAGACAATGACTCAATGTATCAAGCGTCGAAACGTACGGAAGTTGTTCGATGGCTTTCGCCTGAGCCATACATGCAACATCACAAGCAGACCCTGCAGGGTGTTTTGACAGGAACTGGGCAATGGCTTCTCTCTGACCCTGTCTTCAAGAAGTGGAAGGATGACAGCGCATCCTCCATTCTTTGGCTACATGGCATTCCTGGATCTGGCAAAAGCAAACTTGTGTAGGTATCTTGTATAACCAATGCCGGCCTGATGGTTACTAATATGCACAGCTCGATGGTGATAGAGGACGCTCGGGCGCGCTACAAAGCTGGCTATAGCCCACAACCAGTCTTTTTCTATTGCTCGCGTAACCCAGCAGAGCCTGCGCGCTCTGATCCTCAGGCGGTACTTGCCAGTCTTGCAAGGCAGTTATCATATCTCGAGCCAGGAAAGCCCCTACTAAGACCCACCGTTAAACTCTTCAAGGATAAGGAAGAGGAAGGATTTGCATCTGGGATACTCCAGATAAGCGAAAGTCTTAACCTCATTCTGCAGCTTATGGAACAGTACCCTCTAGTTACCGTAGTGATAGACGCCATGGACGAGTGCGATCCTGAGAATCGAGACGAGTTGCTTGAAGCTCTAGAGCAGATGCTCCAGAACTCATCAAGCCTTATCAAGATATTCGTATCAAGTCGTAACGACCAAGACATTGTCTTGCGCTTGCGACATTATCCAAACCTTGAGATTGATTCTCAAAGGAATGGCGATGATATCGCGCGGTTCGTAAATAACCAAACGCAGCGGCTTGTTCAAGATAGAAAACTGTTACAGTATAGCACTTCCAAAGCAGAGATGAAGAAGCTTATTATAGACAAAGTTATCGAGGGTGCTTCTGGAATGTAAGTTCGAAATAGCACTTAGTTTGATTGTGTTGACTTTAGTTTCCAGGTTCCGTTGGGCAAGCATGCAGCTACAATACCTTTGCAAGTTTAGACTGGATGAAGATATCAAAATTAGCCTTGGCCGTCTTCCGCCAGACTTGAATGGTCTCTATGTCGAACTTTACAATGCGATTTCCGGAGAAGAAGGCGAATATCAAGCAGTAATCTTCAAGAATGTGCTTCACTGGCTTTTTTGCGCCAAAAGAACGCTGAAAACCGAAGAATTCCTGTGCGCTGTGTCAATAGATCCCGCGTCCGGTCGTAGCGTAGGCCTGGTAGCTAAAGATCTTGTGCTGGATATTTGCAACAATTTTGTTGTCTTCGACTCGCAACTAGAAACGTTTCGCTTTGCACATTTATCTGTCCGGGAGTTCTTAGAGCAAAGGCCTGAATACAACGACTCAACAGCAAACACCTTAGCAGCGGAGGTCTGTCTCTGGACTGTGTTGTCTATTAGCCCAAACCTTGCAACCGAGAAATTGCTTCTCGACCTAAATTGGCATGGACATCAAACAACGTCCGGATTTGAGATACTAGGGAGATACGCGGATATCTACTGGCCGGAGCATTGCAAGTTGGCGAAGCAAGAAAGACGCTGCGGTCGATTGAGAACAGCATTACATCACGTATTGTCAGGAATCGGCGGCACAAACTCTAGCATTACCCTATGGAACAACCGGTTGCGAAACCATCTAAAGGGGTACGGGTATTGGGATATGAGAACTTCACTAAAAGATACAGTACCACGGTTTGGCACAGAAAGGTCCATCGGACTCCTCGTTTCTTGCGCTTTCGACTTTGGGGAAATGATAGAGGCTGGCACAGAAGATATTGTTTATATGAAACAGTGTAAGAACAGAGATGGCAATAGCGCTCTACATGTTGCAACAAAAAATGGAAGCATTGCAAGTCTAACATGTCTATTAGAGATTAGCCGCAAAGTAATAGAGGTCACTCAAGAGGTCGTTGTGGCAGCTGCGGAGAACTCTGGCAGCGGCAAAGAAATCATGGCGCTTCTTCTCGATCGGCGAGGATCCGACGTCCAGATCACACAAGAGGTCGTTGTCGCAGCTGCAGGGAACTCTGGCAGCGGCAAAGAAGTCATGGCACTTCTTCTCGATCGGCGAGGATCCGACGTCCAGATCACACAAGAGGTCGTTGTCGCAGCTGCAGAGAACTATTAC
The DNA here is from genome assembly GCA_022059125.1 of Corynespora cassiicola. Taxonomy (NCBI): domain Eukaryota; kingdom Fungi; phylum Ascomycota; class Dothideomycetes; order Pleosporales; family Corynesporascaceae; genus Corynespora; species Corynespora cassiicola. The sequence continues at coordinate 21,889 of JAEUWY010000022.1, forward strand.
AGAGGCAAAGAAGTCATGGCACTTCTTCTCGATCGGCGAGGATCCGATGTCCAGATCACTCAAGAGGTCGTTGTGGCAGCTGCGGAGAACTCTGGCAGCGGCAAAGAAGTCATGGCACTTCTTCTCGATCGGCGAGGATCCGACGTCCAGGTCACGCAACAGATGGTGGTAGTTATTGCTCGGAGCTTCGACAAAGACATTATGGCGCTCCTTCTCGACAAGCGAGGATCCGACGTCCAGGTCACGCAAGAGGTCGTTGTCGCAGCTGCAGGGAACTCTTACAGCGGCAAAGAAGTCATGGCACTTCTTCTCGATCGGCGAGGATCCGATGTCCAAGTCACGCAAGAAGTCGCTGCCGCAGCTGCAGAGGATTCTTACAGCGGCAAAGAAGTCATGGCACTTCTTCTCGATCGGCGAGGATCCGACGTCCAGGTCACGCAACAGATGGTGGTAGTTATTGCTCGGAGCTTCGACAAAGACATTATGGCGCTCCTTCTCGACAAGCGAGGATCCGACGTCCAGGTCACGCAAGAGGTCGTTGTCGCAGCTGCAGGGAACTCTTACAGCGGCAAAGAAGTCATGGCACTTCTTCTCGATCGGCGAGGATCCGATGTCCAAGTCACGCAAGAAGTCGCTGCCGCAGCTGCAGAGGATTCTTACAGCGGCAAAGAAGTCATGGCACTTCTTCTCGATCGGCGAGGATCCGACGTCCAGGTCACGCAACAGATGGTGGTAGTTATTGCTCGGAGCTTCGACAAAGACATTATGGCGCTCCTCCTCGACCAGCGAGGATCCGACGTCCAAGTCACGCAAGAGGTCGTTGTCGCAGCTGCAGAGAACTCTGGCAGCGGCAAAGAAGTCATGGCACTTCTTCTCGATCGGCGAGGATCCGACGTCCAGGTCACGCAACAGATGGTGGTAGTTATTGCTCGGAGCTTCGACAAAGACATTATGGCGCTCCTCCTCGACCAGGGAGGATTCGACGTCCAGATCACTCAAGAAGTCGTTGTCGCAGCTGCAGAGAACTCTGGCAGCGGCAAAGAAGTCATGGCACTTCTTCTCGATCGGCGAGGATCCGACGTCCAGGTCACGCAACAGATGGTGGTAGTTATTGCTCGGAGCTTCGGCAAAGACATTATGGCGCTCCTCCTCGACCAGCGAGGATCCGACGTCCAAGTCACGCAAGAGGTCGTTGTCGCGGCTGCAAAGAACTATTACAGCGGCAAAGAAGTCATGGCACTTCTTCTCGATCGGCGAGGATCCGACGTCCAGGTCACGCAACAGATGGTGGTAGTTATTGCTCGGAGCTTCGACAAAGACATTATGGCGCTCCTCCTCGACCAGGGAGGATCCGACGTCCAGGTCACGCAAGAAGTCGTTGTCGCAGCTGCAGAGAACTCTGGCAGAGGCAAAGAAGTCATGGCACTTCTTCTCGACCGGCGAGGATCCGACGTCCAGATCACGCAAGAGGTCATTGTCGCAGCTGCAGGGAACTCTGGCAGCGGCAAAGAAGTCATGGCACTTCTTCTCGATCGGCGAGGATCCGACGTCCAGATCACACAAGAGGTCGTTGTCGCAGCTGCAGAGAACTATTACAGAGGCAAAGAAGTCATGGCACTTCTTCTCGATCGGCGAGGATCCGATGTCCAAGTCACGCAAGAAGTCGCTGCCGCGGCTGCAAAGAACTATTACAGCGGCAAAGAAGTCATGGCACTTCTTCTCGATCGGCGAGGATCCGACGTCCAGGTCACGCAACAGATGGTGGTAGTTATTGCTCGGAGCTTCGACAAAGACATTATGGCGCTCCTTCTCGACAAGCGAGGATCCGACGTCCAGGTCACGCAAGAGGTCGTTGTCGCAGCTGCAGGGAACTCTTACAGCGGCAAAGAAGTCATGGCACTTCTTCTCGATCGGCGAGGATCCGATGTCCAAGTCACGCAAGAAGTCGCTGCCGCAGCTGCAGAGAATTCTTACAGAGGCAAAGAAGTCATGGCACTTCTTCTCGATCGGCGAGGATCCGACGTCCAGGTCACGCAACAGATGGTGGTAGTTATTGCTCGGAGCTTCGACAAAGACATTATGGCGCTCCTCCTCGACCAGCGAGGATCCAATATCCAGATCACGCAAGAGATGGTGGTAGTTATTGCTCGGAGCTTCGACAAAGACATTATGGCGCTCCTTCTCGACCAGCGAGGATCCGACGTCCAGATCACGCAAGAGGTCGTTGTCGCAGCTGCAGGGAACTCTGGCAGAGGCAAAGAAGTCATGGCACTTCTTCTCGATCGGCGAGGATCCGACGTCCAGATCACGCAAGAGGTCGTTGTGGCAGCTGCGGAGAACTCTGGCAGCGGCAAAGAAGTCATGGCACTTCTTCTCGATCGGCGAGGATCCGACGTCCATATCACGCAAGAAGTCGTTGTCGCAGCTGCAAAGAACTATTACAGAGGCAAAGAAGTCATGGCACTTCTTCTCGATCGGCGAGGATCCGATGTCCAGATCACGCAAGAAGTCGTTGTCACAGCTGCAAAGAACTATTACAGAGGCAAAGAAGTCATGGCACTTCTTCTCGATCGGCGAGGATCCGACGTCCAGATCACACAAGAGGTCGTTGTCGCAGCTGCAAAGAACTCTGGCAGCGGCAAAGAAGTCATGGCACTTCTTCTCGATCGGCGAGGATCCGATGTCTAGATCACGCAAGAAGTCGTTGTCGCAGCTGCAGGGAACGAAGACAGCGGCAAAGGAGTTACCATGCTCCTGGATCAACTTACTCATCTCCATATCACTGACCAATCTATCAAAACAGCTGCCAATAATGGTCAGAAGAACGTTCTTTGATTTTTTGTAGACTCAACTAACGTTCTTTACAATACAACCAAATGGCTCAATATCCCATGACTCTACAACGCTTCCAAGAATGGAGATGTTGCAGCCCTTCGCCGTCCAATTCACGCAGGCGTACCATTCGACATCCAAAAGTTAATGGAGTAACTCCATTGTGGCAGGCAGCGGTTCGTGGGTATAAAAATATTGTAGAACTTCTTTGGGCGACAAACACCGTCCACGTTAATGTACAGAGCATCTCTGGACCTACCCCTATCTTCTGGGCCTCGGTCAGCGGACATTCCGATATCGTGCAATTCTTGGTGGAGGCACGATGCCAAACACGATTATACTGCCAAGGGTGGAAAAAGCCCACTTTCTATTGCTTGATCATATTTTCAGCCAAAGTAGTAGATATACTTGTCCGGGACAGTGCAAATGTGTATGTTGGTAGGAGAATTGACGAATAGATAGCAACGATGACAGATCTTCTAAGTTAATTAATGTCTTCATTGGGCTAAACCTAACACCTCATCGAATGGATATGGCATGTTGAAATAATCGTTAAAAAACGGCAATGAGGTGGCGAAGAAGCTAGGTGTTGCCGCCACTGACAAGGAGGACGTACGACCCCTTTTTGCCCTGACCTTGCGAAAGGAATCTTACTATTTGGGTTGTGAGTGTGGTTGTGGTTGCATCTTGGCTAATGCCCAGTTTCAGCTTCCATGGTGGGGGCAACTCTGCTAGGGTACCGTGCAGCAGTCGCGTTTGTCTTTGGAGCGCGAGAATGACGCGTGCACGTTCACCTAGTAACCACAACAAGCACGCTCACGGCTTTTATTGAACCAACATCTCTACCTTCGCTGCGTTGCACTCGATGAGACACAAGGCCGCCGAAAGCAGTAACGTCCCTCACAACATCGCGAGACACACAGTGTAACGAGACACTTTTCTCATCTAGAAGTCAACAATCATTGTATAACACATATACATATCTGCGATCAATATTACACTGTTCTACAACTGCGTGTCTATCATCATGGCAATTTATAACGAGGACTGCTGCAGCGTTGGTATCGCTGTCAACCGATTTGTCGGCGCTCTCATTTGAAGTTTTAGCTTTCCACCCCGGTTCAAACGCTACTGCCGAGCTTTACCTCAATTTCGGAGGAATAGAAGAAAAGTTTAGGTCAGGAAGATTATGCTACACGAATTTCGAGATGAATTTGGGTTAGATGCAGCCATTCCGGGAGTTTCTCCGAATGTCTGGAGATGCGAGATTTCTGCCAACTGTATTTTATTTTGCGCTAGTACCAATTTGTATCTTTACATAATCTCTATCGACATTGCGCTTGTTACGAGCTATTCCACATCAGGACATGTGCTAAAATTAAAGATGGCGCGTTTCCTTATTCAGCGCAGCTTTGCGCCAATGTGTCCTTTGTTGCCTAACACTGTTTGGCATCACTGCAGAAGCCGTCTCGCTGGCCCACCTATCAACACCACAGCATACCCAGTCGAACATGAACGACAGGGAGAGCCTAGTATTATCACAGGACGTTCCTCCTGGCATCCGTAGATCGTACCGTGCTCGTGCGGACCATGGCGGAGTCGCTGCCTCGACCCTCAACCATCGTGCGCTGGGTCGACGATCGATGAAAGAAAAGGCCCAAAGGCAACAGTACCTCACTCCATGGGAGGAGGAAGCCCTAGTCAAGTTTCTCCTACAAATGGCTAACCTTGGGTATCCTGTCCGGGTGAAGTTTATCCCATTTCTAGCTTACCGCCTTACACTTCATCGACCCCCATCAGACAGACCGCCGAAGCCGCCGCATCCAAATTGGACGATCCATTTCAGGAACCGCCATCCAGCAATCAAGGCGAAAATGGTGAAAGCACTAGACTGGAATCGCCATGAAAAGAACATATACACAAAGGTTACACACTGGTTTGAGGTGATTGGCGCAGTATTACAGGACAAAGCTATTCTAGCGGAGAATTTCTATAACATGGATGAAACTGGAGTCATGTTGTCCAAGCTAGGCTCTATCAAAGTCCTTGTAGGCAGGGATGATACGCGGGACTATAGAGGTGCGCGAGTCAAGCGTACCACTGTGACTGCGATCAGTTGGATCCCAGATCACGTGACGTGACGACTAATCACAAACGGTGATGTGATGTGACGGCTCATCACAAACAGTGATGAGCCGTTCCCAAAACATACCCTTGACTATCGAGTATTATATATAGTTCGGTAGAAACTAGACAGAATAATCATCGCATTGTCATTCTCAGTTCAGAGTTTCAACTCGATCGAGTGCATCAGTGCTGACGGTAGGTATCTGAACCCTATGATCATCTGGCCAGCCACGACCCATCGAAGTAATTGGACCATATTTCCTACGCCAGGATGGCAGTATGCGTGCTCCGAATCTGGATATACTGATTCCTACATTAGCCTGCAGTGGCTTAAGCGCATATTCGACCCTGAAACTAAGGAACGAGCCAACGGTAAACCACGTGTTTTAGTCTGCGATGGATTCGGTTCCCACGAAACCCTTGAAATTCTTGAATTTTGCCTTGAAAACAACATCATTCTGTGCCGGCTTCCCTCCCACACCTCTCACAAGCTCCAGCCTTGCGACGTCTCTGTGTTTGCCCCGCTCAAGGCCGCGTATCGCGAAGAAGCTGAAAGGCTAGAGCGAGGCGGCGTAAACACTATTGGCAAGGAGCACTTCACTAGCCTATATAGTCGCGCGAGAAGCAAAGCCTTCACACCAAGGAATATCAGGGCCGGGTTCTCTGCGTGTGGTCTGTTCCCATTAAACGCAGATAGAGTCCTCCGAGGCATACCAGAGCCCCCCGGTGAATTGACTACCGCAACAGTAAATCAGGTAATGCCAGCGGATGCGCCAAATCCCCAAGAAACTGTACAATCGCCTCTTACTCCAGTAACGCCCGTGACCACACAGGGGCTGGCATCGCTGCAGAACGTCATAGTCAACCAAGACGCCCAAGCCCTCGATGAAAAGAGCAAGTCTAGTTTGCAAAGGCACCTGGAAAAGTTCTCTAAGGCTGCCCACTTAGCTTTTTCAAGGAGTATCCTCCAGCGAGATCAGATCAAATTCCTGATGAAAGTCAATGACGAAGCTAAGATTCGACGATCTGCTAGAGCAGAAGTTCTTGGAAAGGCGAAGGTCATGGGTTTTGAAGAGCTTGAAGCAGCGCGAGCGAAACGCGCTGAGAAGGACGCAGTCAAGGAAGCGAAAGACAAGGCAAAGCGTGATCGGAAGAAAGCCTCGGAAGGAGAAACGGGGGAAGAAGAACAGCAACAAGCAGCTACTTCAAGCAAGGTACAGCGGGGGCGAAAACGCAAGGGCATGTCAGACGTCGGAGGACCAAAGGCGAAGATTATAAGGCAGAGCGAAGCGCGGATCGAAAACATTAGCAGTAGACCAATAGGGGAAGATGAGGTTACACGAGGATGGAGAGCTCCTGAGGCGCCCATGCCGCACAACAGAATTCCTTAAGGCTGGTTTTGTGGAATTGTATAGCTGAGTTACAATCAGGTAGTCTACGTGGGCAATGACTGTTTTATGGCAATTTTGCTGGTGTCTATCTGTGTACACTTCTGCGATCGGAGTAGAGCCTGGACTGACTCCCATGGTATAGCCAATAGGGTCACTTCTGATCACGTGTATACATCTGACATTGATATTATGTAAGATTTGGTACCGCGCTATCACCCGTCTTTCCGCCGTGTCCCTTGCTCGCTTAGGTTTAAGGTACTGACCAGGGTGGCAATGCCGCAAAACTTTACCTGTTACAGTAGCTGCAAGGCCAATATAAGCCAGTCCCTGCAATCGAGCGATTTTACATAAGCGGCTCATCATACAAATGACTTCAAGAGGCTTGAAAAGCTACGTTGTGAGTCATCTCTTCAATGGTGTTGATTTTTGGCTACAGCATCCCGGATTTTTGGCTGGTCACGAAGGCCACGACATGATGGTAATATTTGTATTGAAAGAATGGAAAATATTCGGAGGAAGCCAAAATATGGTATTTCTTTCCAGAATTATAACGTCTGTCACAACGTGGCGAGACACCCTGTGTGGCGAGACAGGTTTGCACTTCGGTCTCTCGGAACCTCTCATTTGTGTGCAAAAACGTATGCAAAAGAAATTATACTATCCTGAAGTCCATTTTCTATCAGCGTATGGACCTCCGATGCGAACTACTGAAGTGTTGGTCGTGTTGTTGCCTGTTTCGATGACCCCGTCAATCGACTCGCCAGCGATACCCCCCTGTCTACTCGTGACACAACGAGCTTTCTCGAGTTTCGGATACTTAGAGTGAAGGCTTGTTGTACGAAGAGGTTGCTTTCAGCATTACGAGATCATCTTAACCTAGGGAATCGCGTTCCGGGAGTTTCGCCGACCAGAGAAAGAAGACGACAAAAAGCTCCCAACATGGCGAGACGCCTTAGCGTGACCAGATCTCACTGTATTCTACTGTACTAAAAGCAACGCTAAGCCTACCTAGACCGAGATCTCGGGAATAACTGAACGGGGAGATCACGTGCCTTGTCTCTCTGCCTGAATGGATCTATGTTGTGTTGTCTAGCACGGCTCTTTAGTTGCTAAATATTTTTAACTTAGGTTGAGCAGGTACAAGATGCATTTTGCAAGGAGTAAGGAGGAAATGGAATACAGAGGTTCTTGCGGTCTTTTTAGTAGTACACTATACAACATGCTAGCTACTAGCTGCCAGATGGCACATCAGACGACCCAGAGTCGACTTCTAGCCGCGCATACAGATCTGCGAGTGCATCCTGCGAGATCATGCGCGATGGGTGATCGTCTCGGAGTACTCGTGCCTCGACTGCGACTACGTGCTCGAGCAGCTCCACCGCCTTCTCCACCTGTCCGTCGGCTTCGTATGCTCCTGCGAGCACGTGCTGCGATGCCAGTCGGTCGGGGTGGTCTTCCGCCAGCTTCTCCCGTACTTTGACGACGTGCTCGAGCAGCTCCACCGCCTTCTCCACCTGTCCGTCGGCTCGGTATGCTCCTGCGAGCGCGTGCTGCGATGCCAGTCGAGAGGGGTGGTCTTCCGCCAGCTTCTCCCTTACTTTGACGACGTGCTCGAGCAGCTCCACCGCCTTCTCCACCTGTCCGTCGGCTTGGTATGCTATTGCGAGCACGTGCTGCGATGCCAGTCGGTCGGGGTGGTCTTCCGTCAGCTTCTCCCGTACTTTGACGACGTGCTCGAGCAGCTCCACCGCCTTCTCCACCTGTCCGTCGGCTTGGTATGCCATTGCGAGCACGTGCTGCGATGCCAGTCGGTCGGGGTGGTCTTCCGCCAGCTTCTCTTCTACTTTGACAACGTGCTCGAGCAGCTCCACCGCCTTCTCCACCTGTCCGTCGGCTTCGTATGCTCCTGCGAGCACGTGCTGCGATGCCAGTCGAGAGGGGTGGTCTTCCGCCAGCTTCTCTTGTACTTTGACAACGTGCTCGAGCAGCTCCACCGCCTTCTCCACCTGTCCGTCGGCTTGGTATGCTATTGCGAGCACGTGCTGCGATGCCAGTCGAGAGGGGTGGTCTTCCGCCAGCTTCTCCCTTACTTTGACAACGTGCTCGAGCAGCTCCACCGCCTTCTCCACCTGTCCGTCGGCTCGGTATGCTATTGCGAGTGTGTGCTGCGATGCCAGTCGGTCGGGGTGGTCTTCCGCCAGCTTCTCCTTTACTTTGACAACGTGCTCGAGCAGCTCCACCGCCTTCTCCACCTGTCCGTCGGCTCGGTATGCTCCTGCGAGCGCGTGCTGCGATGCCAGTCGGTCAGGGTGGTCTTCCGCCAGCTTCTCTTCTACTTCGACGATGTGCTCGAGCAGCTCCACTGCCTTCTCCACCTGTCCGTCGGCTCGGTATGCTATTGCGAGTGTGTGCTGCGATGCCAGTCGGTCGGGGTGGTCTTCCGCCAGCTTCTCTTCTACTTCGACGATGTGCTCGAGCAGCTCCACTGCCTTCTCCACCTGTCCGTCGGCTCGGTATGCTATTGCGAGTGTGTGCTGCGATGCCAGTCGGTCGGGGTGGTCTTCCGCCAGCTTCTCTTGTACTTTGACGACGTGCTCGAGCAGCTCCACTGCCTTCTCCACCTGCCCGTCGGCTTCGTATGCTCCTGCGAGCGCGTGCTGCGATGCCAGTCGGTCGGGGTGGTCTTCCGCCAGCTTCTCTTCTACTTCGACGATGTGCTCGAGCAGCTCCACCGCCTTCTTCACCTGTCCGTCGGTTTCGTATGCCATTGCGAGCACGTGCTGCGATGCCAGTCGGTCGGGGTGGTCTTCCGCCAGCTTCTCTTGTACTTTGACGACGTGCTCGAGCAGCTCCACTGCCTTCTCCACCTGCCCGTCGGCTTCGTATGCTCCTGCGAGCGCGTGCTGCGATGCCAGTCGGTCGGGGTGGTCTTCCGCCAGCTTCTCTTCTACTTCGACGATGTGCTCGAGCAGCTCCACCGCCTTCTCTACCTGTCCGTCGGCTTCGTATGCTCCTGCGAGCTCGTGCTGCGATGCCAGTCGGTCAGGGTGGTCTTCATCGAGTCTGTCCCTCCACCTGCAGCATTCCTCGAGCCATCTAACTGCTTCGCGGATCCTGCCATCCGCCCACAGACATTGTCCCACCACTAGACACAGCTTAGCCCACTCTCGAATGGCATCTTGCTTCATCCCGTCTAGCAACCGCAGCGCATGCGGCAGGTACCCGTTCCACACCGCCCGGTTCGCGTAGTCATTAGACGGGAAGATGTCTGCCACATGCTGGATGGCTCGTTCTGCCACGCTCGCTGCATTGTCGTGCTGCCTGATCCAGACCCTCGTAGCCAGATGCACCAGTCGGTGCATGTCGTACCACTCCTCGTCCATCTCGTCCGTCTCGCCCGTCTCGCCCGTCTCGCCCGTCTCACCCGTCTCACCCGTCTCACCCGTCTCACCCGTCTCACCCGTGTCGTCCATCTTGTCCATCGCGCCCATATCCTCCAGCCCGCCGTCCCGCCTTGCCAGGAACGAGTACCCGCACAGCGTGCCGATCGCCTCCTCCATCCGCGCCGCCGGCTGCACCCGCGGCAGCAGAGACCGCGGAATCGCCTTCCACTCGATGCACGACACGAACGACAGCAGCTCGGCCGCTGCCTCGTCGCGCTCTCGGATCTGCGCAAACGACACCACCCACGTCGTCGCCACCGCGTTGGCCGAGCTCTTGTATCGCGTGTCGTCGCGGAACTCCCGGCTCATGAGCCCGACGACGTCTTGCTCCGTGCTGCGGAGCAGCCGCAGGTACTTGGCGATGGTCGTCCTGTTCCTGTTCAGGTAGGCGGCCGCCTGCGCGATGGCCAGAGGCAGCCAGGTCAGCTCGGCCAGCAGCTCGTTCGCCGCCGCCGCGTCGCGCAGCAGCTCCTTCCTGACCAGCGACTTTTCCAGGAAGCTGAACGCGTCTTGCCGGCCCATCGCCTCGAGCTCCAGCACGTCGCCGCGCGTCAGCGACACGGCCACGTCTTGGATGCGCGTCGTGTACACCACCACGCCCTCCTCGCTCTCGGGCAGGTAGTCGGCGATGCCCCTCGACCCTCCGGCCCCGAAGAGAACGTCCGGGTCGTCGGCGTTGTCGAGCACCAGCAGCCACGGTCCTGCCCGCGCCGAGCTCAGGTGCTGCTGGACCAGCTCCTTGGCGTCCTCGTCCTCGCTGGCCGCCTGCGGCAGGTGCAGCCGCTTGGCCACGCTCGCACACGCCTGCTCGTAGCTCTCCATGCTCAGCGCGGGCATCCAGAACACGGAAACGTCCGGCCGCGCCTCCTTGAACATGTACGCGAACTGCAGCGCCACCTGCGTCTTGCCCATCCCGCCGAGGCCGACGATGGACATCTTCTGGCAGTCTCGCGCCACCATCAGCCTCTGCTTCAGCACGTCGAGCTCGTCGCGTCGCCCGACAAAGTATCGATTCTTGGAGAAGGGGAGGTAGTGGGTGGGGGTAGGTACACGTCCTGCCGCAGCATCAGCGCCGTCCGTCCACGACATCCAGCATCCACGAGTGCTACACTAACGGCTTGCGCTGAGGGCCTCATCCACCGTGTGCGCCTTCACCACCTCCGCCGCGGGGATGGCCGACAGCACCTCCTTCGCCCACGCTGCCGCCGTGCCCGCCGCATACGCCTGCCACCGCTTGTTCTTGTGCGAGTCGGCGTAGTCGCAGATGCCGCGCACCACGAGGCACGGGAAGTTGTTCATCAGGCCGGCCGCCTCCATCTCGAAGCAGAGCACGCCGCCGAGGTCGGCGCTGACCCCGTCGCGCTGGGCGGCGTCTCGCATCACCTGGTTTCCTGACGCGATTGTGCCGTAGTGGACCACCACCAGCTCATCTTCGTTCTCGCGCGGCTCTCGATCTTCCTGTCTGTCGGCGCTGCACTTGCTGCACGTCGGTCCGCCCTCGTGGTCGTATGCGGCCTCGAAGAGCACGTCAGGCCCCGTCTTGCCGCGCTGGAACCTGGGAACGCCTTCGAGCTTGGACAAGTGCTCAGCCAGCCTGCTCTTGCCCCGAAGCTCGTTCGCCCGTACTCGCGCCACCGCAGCGAGCAGCATCTGCGGCGGCGAGTTGAGCGACCCTGTCCGCTCGAACCCGCTCGGCGTCGCCTTCCCCATGTCGTACTGCACCACCCCGCCGAAGGTCCTGTCGGGCTGGCTGACCACCACGTCTCCCAGCCGGATGTCCACCTCTTCGCTGGGCACTCCCCCGCCGATGCCCACCATCAGCCCGAACCGGATCCCCTTGAACGTGGCCCGCATCTGCGTCGCCACGACCGCCGCCGGGTTGTTGCCGATGCGGCCGGCGGGCAGGCACACGATGGCCACGTTGTGCCCGCCGATCGACCCCAGCGCGTACAAGTTCTCGTCGTTGTCGGCGAGGTCGCGCTCGAGGTCGTCGTGCTCCTCGTCGAGCATCTCCTGGGCGGCGGCCAGCTCGACGGGCAGCGCGCACACCCATCCCACCGTGTAGTCTTCGCGGCGCAGCTGGCGCGACATGTGCGGTCGTGAGGGGGAGGAAGGAGGAGAGGGGAGGGGTTACAGCCGAGGGTATGAAGGATGAGGTGGGAAGGAGTGGAGAAAAGAAGTGAAATGAAATGGTGAAGGGCAGCCTGGCAGCCTGGCAGCCATGCTTGCTGCCGCTCAGCCTGCTCCTGCCCAGCCTCGTCTGCCTCGTCTGCACCGCAGCTGCCCGCCTGCTGACAGCTGCCATGCGCCGCGAGGTGTGGACGTCGCAGCGCGTCGCACAGTCGCAAGCGCTGGCCCTAGCCGTGGCCTAGCGGCGGCTCTGGCTGGGGGCAGGCCTCGTGCAAGCGGGCGCCAGCGGGCCGTCCATTGGTCGCGCGTACGACGTAGGCTGGGGCGTCGGGGGACAGCTCGCCGCTTGGATTGCGCAGGCGGGGGCGCGGCGGCTGCCGGGGGGTCTCAACGATGGTCAAATGCCTCGCTTCTCTCATTCTGTGCACATGTTTGGCATCATATATAGGCTATTTTCCGTACCAACAACCCTGATTGCAACATGTCGATCGGCCTCATACACTCATAAAAGTCTTGCTCTCTTCTTGTTTTGCGTACGTAAGTCCTGGTGTTTTTCCGATCATGCCTGCGCGGCTCTCTTCCCAATCCCCGTCCGTTCCTGCCGCCAGAACCAGATAGCCATAGTCAAACACGTCAGTGGTACCGCAAACGCCCAGTAGATCCAGAACTTGTCGGACACCGACCAGGTGCCGGCCTGATTGTTTTGTGCAGGCGAGTAGTTGAAGAAACTCATACTAAACACAGCCTATATCCTGTCAGTAATTACTACCATGTGGACAACGCCACTAACAGATAGAAACGTCGGCGGCAAGAACGCCATCGTCACCACTGCGATTGTCCTCATAGCCCCACTGTCAAGCCTCGACGCCTCCCCCAGCCTCGTCATCACCAAGCTATCTCGCTGGGCAATCATGTTGTATGCCTGCATCTGTTAATGGTCTGTGTGCTCTGATCGACGCGTTTGCCCTCACAAGCGAAGTCTCGTTCTGTAGCCGCTCTTTGTTGGACTGGGATCGATGAAGCAGGCTCCTAAATACGCGGAGCTGAAAGTCAATTTGCTTCCGTGTAGAATGAAAGGCATCCACCTGTTTCGAGTTGCTTTGTTCTTTGACGGAAAGATCGAAAACCTGCTGTTGAAGGGCTTCTAGCGTCTCAACTGTGACATCGAGCGTTTCGAAAGAATGTATGGCATGTCTTGCCGTCTCATGCAACATCAAAAAGTCGCCAAATCCTCGGGTTGAACGGGGTCGATCCTGTAGAGTGAGTGTTGGTACAATATAAGGCCTTGATACTGACCTTTTCAATTCTTCGCACGATATCTCGGATAGACCACACCGACGTATTTTGCATGGCGACGACGGTTTCCACAATGGGAACGTGCAATGAGTACGGTCCTAAAGGTGAAGAATCTGTCCATATTTGGGATAGAACTCCTTGCAGAGTGCTTTGGAAGGTAAGATCAACTCCGATGCAGAGAATAATACATCGCTCAGCGTCCCAACGTGAAAAGAAGGTCATCTCGTGCCAAGTATAACTGGCGCTATCACTGTGTGATACTGCTTTGACTAGGAAGCGGAGCCAGGTGTCTACATGAGGGGTTAGCATCTGTCAACTATTCAAGATGCCATGCCTTCTACGTACAGTATGATTGCAATTGTCCATCCTTGTCAGTGAGCTTTTCGAAGCTAAAGAAGCCGTTTGACCGCCGATACACATCGGAGAGCATGTGTTTAGGCAGGCGGAAGTAGCTTGACAGCACTGGTGCGAGATCTTTACCTGGTGAGAAGACATTGTCTACCAGTAACCTGTACACCAATTAGTGCTATGCGAGTGGCTGTTAGCTAGTGCGAGGTACAGATACTGCAGCTTCGATGCTCTGCGATGCTGTTTTGGTTGGTTATTAAACTAGTTAACAAGTGAAGATGCGGAATTTGCACAGTACATCTAAGCAGAGATCGAGGGGGGTTGTCTCGAGGACCCATTTGTTTGAAGCTGGACATGATAAGTGAGTGTAGGGTGTAGAGCGAAGTTCAGAAGAACTGACAACAGTGCAAGAGGGAGACAGATTGCGGCTGTGACATTGGGAGATAATTGTCATATGTTTGATTTGGATGTTGGATTGTTTCAGGCTTGACCAGAGGTTTGACTGTGTAGTTGAACGGCGTGTGATGTGATGTTACTAAGTACAGCGCGCAGAGCACCCTCCCCCCCGGCAGCCGCCGCGCCCCCGCCTGCGCAATCCAAGCGGCGAGCTGTCCCCCGACGCCCCAGCCTGCGTCGTGCGCGCGACCAATGGACGGCCCGCTGGCGCCCGCTTGCACGAGGCCCGCCCCCAGCCCGAGCCGCCGCCAGCCAGAGCCGCCGCTAGGCCACGGCTAGGGCCACGGCTAGGGCCAGCGCTTGCGACTGTGCGACGCGCTGCGACGTCCACACCTCGCGGCGCATGGCAGCTGTCAGCAGGCGGGCAGCTGCGGTGCAGACGAGGCAGACGAGGCTGGGCAGGAGCAGGCTGAGCGGCAGCAAGCATGGCTGCCAGGCTGCCAGGCTGCCCTTCACCATTTCATTTCACTTCTTTTCTCCACTCCTTCCCACCTCATCCTTCATATCCTCGGCTATAAGCCCTCCCCTCCCCTCCTTCCTCCCCCTCACGACCACACATGTCGCACCAGCTGCGCCGCGAAGACTACACGGTGGGATGGGTGTGCGCGCTGCCCGTCGAGCTGGCCGCCGCCCAGGAGATGCTCGACGAGGAGCACGACGACCTCGAGCGCGACCTCGCCGACAACGACGAGAACTTGTACGCGCTGGGGTCGATCGGCGGGCACAACGTGGCCATCGTGTGCCTGCCCGCCGGCCGCATCGGCAACAACCCGGCGGCGGTCGTGGCGACGCAGATGCGGGCCACGTTCAAGGGGATCCGGTTCGGGCTGATGGTGGGCATCGGCGGGGGAGTGCCCAGCGAAGAGGTGGACATCCGGCTGGGAGACGTGGTGGTCAGCCAGCCCGACAGGACCTTCGGCGGGGTGGTGCAGTACGACATGGGGAAGGCGACGCCGAGCGGGTTCGAGCGGACAGGGTCGCTCAACTCGCCGCCGCAGATGCTGCTCGCTGCGGTGGCGCGAGTACGGGCGAACGAGCTTCGGGGCAAGAGCAGGCTGGCTGAGCACTTGTCCAAGCTCGAAGGCGTTCCCAGGTTCCAGCGCGGCAAGACGGGGCCTGACGTGCTCTTCGAGGCCGCATACGACCACGAGGGCGGACCGACGTGCAGCAAGTGCAGCGCCGACAGACAGGAAGATCGAGAGCCGCGCGAGAACGAAGATGAGCTGGTGGTGGTCCACTACGGCACAATCGCGTCAGGAAACCAGGTGATGCGAGACGCCGCCCAGCGCGACGGGGTCAGCGCCGACCTCGGCGGCGTGCTCTGCTTCGAGATGGAGGCGGCCGGCCTGATGAACAACTTCCCGTGCCTCGTGGTGCGCGGCATCTGCGACTACGCCGACTCGCACAAGAACAAGCGGTGGCAGGCGTATGCGGCGGGCACGGCGGCAGCGTGGGCGAAGGAGGTGCTGTCGGCCATCCCCGCGGCGGAGGTGGTGAAGGCGCACACGGTGGATGAGGCCCTCAGCGCAAGCCGTTAGTGTAGCACTCGTGGATGCTGGATGTCGTGGACGGACGGCGCTGATGCTGCGGCAGGACGTGTACCTACCCCCACCCACTACCTCCCCTTCTCCAAGAATCGATACTTTGTCGGGCGACGCGACGAGCTCGACGTGCTGAAGCAGAGGCTGATGGTGGCGCGAGACTGCCAGAAGATGTCCATCGTCGGCCTCGGCGGGATGGGCAAGACGCAGGTGGCGCTGCAGTTCGCGTACATGTTCAAGGAGGCGCGGCCGGACGTTTCCGTGTTCTGGATGCCCGCGCTGAGCATGGAGAGCTACGAGCAGGCGTGTGCGAGCGTGGCCAAGCGGCTGCACCTGCCGCAGGCGGCCAGCGAGGACGAGGACGCCAAGGAGCTGGTCCAGCAGCACCTGAGCTCGGCGCGGGCAGGACCGTGGCTGCTGGTGCTCGACAACGCCGACGACCCGGACGTTCTCTTCGGGGCCGGAGGGTCGAGGGGCATCGCCGACTACCTGCCCGAGAGCGAGGAGGGCGTGGTGGTGTACACGACGCGCATCCAAGACGTGGCCGTGTCGCTGACGCGCGGCGACGTGCTGGAGCTCGAGGCGATGGGCCGGCAAGACGCGTTCAGCTTCCTGGAAAAGTCGCTGGTCAGGAAGGAGCTGCTGCGCGACGCGGCGGCGGCGAACGAGCTGCTGGCCGAGCTGACCTGGCTGCCTCTGGCCATCGCGCAGGCGGCCGCCTACCTGAACAGGAACAGGACGACCATCGCCAAGTACCTGCGGCTGCTCCGCAGCACGGAGCAAGACGTCGTCGGGCTCATGAGCCGGGAGTTCCGCGACGACACGCGATACAAGAGCTCGGCCAACGCGGTGGCGACGACGTGGGTGGTGTCGTTTGCGCAGATCCGAGAGCGCGACGAGGCAGCGGCCGAGCTGCTGTCGTTCGTGTCGTGCATCGAGTGGAAGGCGATTCCGCGGTCTCTGCTGCCGCGGGTGCAGCCGGCGGCGCGGATGGAGGAGGCGATCGGCACGCTGTGCGGGTACTCGTTCCTGGCAAGGCGGGACGGCGGGCTGGAGGATATGGGCGCGATGGACAAGATGGACGACACGGGTGAGACGGGTGAGACGGGTGAGACGAGCGAGACGGGCGAGACGGGCGAGACGGACGAGATGGACGAGGAGTGGTACGACATGCACCGACTGGTGCATCTGGCTACGAGGGTCTGGATCAAGCAGCGCGGCGATGCGGCGAACGTGGCAGAACGAGCCGTCCAGCATGTGGCAGACATCTTCCCGTCTGATGACTACGCAAACCAGGCGGTTTGGAACGGGTATCTTCCGCATGCGCTGCGGTTGCTAGACGGGATGAAGCAAGATGCCATTCAAGAGTGGGCTAAGCTGTGTCTAGTGGTGGGACAATGTCTGCGGGCGGATGGCAGGATCCGAGAAGCAGTTAGATGGCTCGAGGAATGCTGCAGGTGGAGGGACAGACTCGATGAAGACCACCCCGACCGACTGGCATCGCAGCACGAGCTCGCAGGAGCATACGAAGCCGACGGACAGGTAGAGAAGGCGGTGGAGCTGCTCGAGCACGTTGTCAAAGTGCGGGAGAAGCTGGCGGAAGACCACCCCTCTCGACTGGCATCGCAGCACGAGCTCGCACGAGCATACCAAGCCGACGGACAGGTGGAGAAGGCGGTGGAGCTGCTCGAGCACGTCGTCAAAGTACGGGAGAAGCTGGCGGAAGACCACCCCTCTCGACTGGCATCGCAGCACGCGCTCGCAATGGCATACCAAGCCGACGGACAGTTGGAGAAGGCCGTGGAGCTGCTCGAGCACGTTGTCAAAGTACAGGAGAAGCTGGCGGAAGACCACCCCGACCGACTGGCATCGCAGCAAGTGCTCGCAGGAGCATACCGAGCCGACGGACAGGTGGAGAAGGCGGTGGAGCTGCTCGAGCACGTCGTCAAAGTGCGGGAGAAGCTGGCGGAAGACCACCCCGACCGACTGGCATCGCAGCACGAGCTCGCAGGAGCATACCGAGCCGACGGACAGGTGGAGAAGGCGGTGGAGCTGCTCGAGCACGTCGTCAAAGTGCAGGAGAAGCTGGCGGAAGACCACCCCGACCGACTGGCATCGCAGCACACACTCGCAATAGCATACCAAGCCGACGGACAGGTAGAGAAGGCGGTGGAGCTGCTCGAGCACGTCGTCAAAGTAGAAGAGAAGCTGGCGGAAGACCACCCCTCTCGACTGGCATCGCAGCACGAGCTCGCAGGAGCATACCGAGCCGACGGACAGGTGGAGAAGGCGGTGGAGCTGCTCGAGCACGTTGTCAAAGTAGAAGAGAAGCTGGCGGAAGACCACCCTGACCGACTGGCATCGCAGCACGAGCTCGCAGGAGCATACCGAGCCGACGGACAGGTGGAGAAGGCGGTAGAGCTGCTCGAGCACGTAGTCGCAGTCGAGGCACGAGTACTCCGAGACGATCACCCATCGCGCGTGATCTCGCAGGATGCACTCGCATATCTGTATGCACAGCTAGAAGTCGAATCTGAGTGGTCTGCTGTGCTGTCTAGCAGCTAGCAGCGTGTTGTGTAGTGTATTACTAGAAAGATTGCAAGAATCTCTGTATTCCATTTCCTCCTTACTCCTTGCAAAATGCATCTTGTACCTGCGTAGCCTAACTTAAGAATATCCAGTAATTATAGAGCCGTGCTAGGAAACACAATGTGCATTCAGGCAGAGAGACAAGGCACGTGATCTTTCTGTACAGTTATTTCCGAGATCTCGGTCTAGGTAGGCTTAGCGTCGCTTTTAGTACAGTAGAATACAGTGAGATCTGGTCACGCTAAGGCGTCTCGCCATGTTGGGAGCTTTTTGACTTTCTCTTCCTCTGGTCGGCGAAACTCCCGGATCGCGATTCTCTAGATCAAGATGATCTACTAACATTAAAATCGACCTCTTCGTACGACAAGCCTTCACTCTAAGTATCCGAAATTCGAAAAAACTGGTGGTGTCGCGAGTAGACAGGGGGGTATCGCTGGCGAGTCGATTGACGGGGTCATCGAAACAGACGACAACACGACCAACACAGCAGTGATTCGCATCGGAGATTTATATGCTAATAGACAATAGACTTCAGAATAGTATCATTTCTTTTGCATACGTTTTTGCACACAAATGAGAGGTTCCGAGAGACCGAAGTGCAAACCTGTCTCGCCACACAGGGTGTCTCGCCACGTTGTGACAGACGTTAAGTTATCTGCCTATTGAGGGTTGCATATTGAGGGAGACCCAAAGTACCTGTGATTCGTCTCGCTACACTGTGTGTCTCGCGACGTTGTGGGTGACGTTACAGCATGAAATTGCGATCGCATCTCGTGTTACGTTAACATATTCTCAATTAGAAGTCATGGTCTGTTCCAATACCCTGCTAAGAAAGTCCCCCAGATGACGAATTCTCACGCTCTTATTCACCTTGCCTCATACTCTAAGATATCAACCAAGCCTAGCGAGCCAGTCCGTCGATAACGTATTTCACAAGCGAATCGTTCGGGAGTATCTTGGCACCGAAGACACAGCCATCAACAACACTACAACCTCATCTTATACTACAATTACATTTCGTAATGTGTTTTTCGTGCTGGGAAAGTCCTCGTGTTATGTCCAGTTGACATACCGACTATCTCCCATGTGCTGGCGATCGGCGGCGAGACCTGCTAGTTAGACAGATATCTCGATATTCTATCAGCCTGCCCTGCCAGTTCACAACTAAGCAAAAGTGATATTAGCGCTAGCAACTAACAGAATCTAGGAACGGGCGAGGGGGGCCAATATACATAGTTAGTTATCTCTCTTTTCTAATTATCGAAAGCCCAGCAGATAAAGGAAAGCAAGCTTGTTATCAGAGCGTTTTCCTACGCTGTCGTAGGTAAGTGTTAGCTGATGGAAAGGACTGGAAAGAGATGAAAAATGAGTGTATTGTGTGAGTTTGGTTGACAGCGGATATATATACATGAGCCAAGATAGTGGCGTAGTGGCTGGCAAGCCTCATCAGCTAACAGTAAGACATGCCCTAAATAGTATAAACCATCATTTTCGCACTAACCTAACAGCTAGGAGACAGTTCCATGTACATCGCGAGCATGCCGCTGCAGGTGAACCTTGTTGACCAATTGTACGTCACACAAGGCACATTTAATCTCTTCATCCTCGTTGATTTGTGCCAAGTGCCTCCTCTTGAAATGTCTACTCAAGTCCCCTGAAGTACTGAGTGAGCGTATGCGCTCTTCAACGGGCTTCTTCTCATTCCCTAGGCACATAAAGCATATAATTGGCCTTTTTTCCTTGTACACAGATACCTTAGCTTCTTCCAAAGCTGCAAGCAGCGGGTTAACAGCCTCTGCATATGGTTTCGACTTGGCTGCACTCGCTACTCGTTGGATCCTCCGAGTTACACCTTCCTCGACATTACAATAAGAAGCAATCGCTTTGATAGCGGTGCTACGTCGACGATATTCTTCCTCCAGTGTCGACCCTGGAAGTGATAGAAGGGACTCGATCAATCGAATGTGTTCAGGCGTCCTCTCAGCACCGTGTTCCAGCTTCGTCCTCACCTTGTTCTCAAACGTTGCACCCGATAATTGTTGCTGGATATCTCTTTCTGCCTGATTTCGATCCCAGTTCTTTCTAATGTCGACCAGTAATGCGCGTTTGAGTCGCTGCTTCTCGTTGCGAATATCTTTCTCTAGCTTTCTGTACTTCTCTTCTCTAGAACGCTTGCCTTTATATCTTTTCTGCTGTCGAAGAAGCTTCTGGATTCGAGGATCGTGATTCACAGATGCGGATTGCTCCAGTGTTAGGTGTCGTGGCCGATCTGGATCGATCCACCGGCTCATCCGGCACGCTGCTCGCATGATCTCGTCCTGAGGTGCCATGCCGCGAACAATGGCTTGAGTGTCTGCAGTGATGTGTCGAGAGAGGTAGTGATTAAGAAAAATTTTGCTGTCGGCATGCCGCATAACAAGATTTCGTAGATCTGCAGTCATGTTCCCTATTATCATTAGTTCTGGATCGTTCAGAAAGGGCAAATTTCATACACACCATCCCGATCGAACGCATTGCCTGCTCCATACCTAAGGCAGTATGGCCCTGCAACCTGCTTGAACCCTGTTATTTCCCCTAAATCCTTCATATGAGGTCGAAGGGTGGTGCTGGGGAGTCGCTTCTCCGAAACCCGCCACCCAGCCACGTTCGACGTGCATTGACGGAAAACGTAGGTATCTAACATTTCCGATCGGAGGGGTAGCTCAAGTGCGTTGCACCCAGGTCGGATATCAAGCTGGCTGAGGTGCTCAGGGAGAAGTTTGGGAGCGCCTTCGGGTCTTGAGAATACATCATCAGCAAACATCAGACCCAGCAGGAATACGTGAGGGCTCAGGATAAGCGAAGGATCAAACAGAATTTCGGGGATCGGGTATGTGTTTCTGTAAAATCAGTAGAAGTTCATTATACACACATTCATAAGGAATACGAACGGTGCTTTTGGCCCAAGAAATGTTTTTGTAAATTCATAGGTCAGTTCGAGCAGAATCTTGTGCGGCCCACCCTCCTTCATGTCTCGAAGAATTGTTACTTTGACATGCTTATATTGCAGTTTCAAGAGGGCATCTGGACGGTTTGCAGTGATAAAGCCCCCTTGAATAAAGAAATTTGTCTGTATGCGATATCGTCCCACCTTGAATTTCTTTTCGGTTGTTGTAATGGTCGTTTGTGCGACCTCTCTTACGTCGTATGCATCCATAGCAGACTTCTCACGTGGTGTATGGCTTAATCCACGCTCCAGTGCTAGCTCTGATAATATCTTCGCAAGAAACCTTAGGTTAGCATCTGTGCTTTACCAAGACATGGTATCATACCTTTCGTGTTTGGCCGACTAATTGTTTGTCCATGTCTTTTCCTGTTCTTTTTCTGTACAGAAGAAAAAATTGTTTTCTGTAAGTTCCAAGAGAGGAAGCGTCTTTGGTTCCGCGAAGTTTCCGTCCCTTCTTGCCCCGCGTCAAATCTAACCTCCACCTGAAGAAGCAGGCTACATCGCCTACGGTCAGAGATTGCATTAATTTTCCTGGGCATTCTCCAATATATTCGCAGTACCTCTTCAGTATTAATTCCCAGTGCAAAAGCTCGGGGGAGAGGCAAGGACTTTAAACTCACTGTGTCCATAGCTTATCCATGTTGTCTACATGCAGAAGAGTGCCGGGTGCGTATGCTGGCACCACATCTGTGTTATTGACCTTCTCTCTCTGTGCACGATAATACTCTGGTGGATAGACATGCTCTTCCAAGACATGTTCTTCATCTGACTGCTGCGCACCAGATACAGCGCATTCTTCGCCGCTCTGCTCTGCACTTGAATAGTCCGTCATATAGTCAGGGTCACCGTTAGATGCCGCGGAGGCTAACGAGTAGCTGCTCAGGCTCATGGCGCGGTGGAGTGATGTGAGAGACGGAAAGAGGGGACGGTTATGGGGGCGGTCTACGAAAGATATGAAAAATAAGGTGGGCAAGGGTTTGCTCGGGCGATCCGAGACGTAACTACTGAACTGTAAGGCTCAGTATATCTAGCAGATATCCAGTATAAAGTCGAGGGGGAAGAGGGGGGGGGGGGGGTCGTCTTAAATATGCGCCCAAGAGGCACGGCAGCTTCCATTTTGTGCCGATGAGCAGCAAACTATAATTAGCGACCTGGAGCATAGTCGTAGCGGTAGCGCGGACAGGTTAGCAGTTAGTTCTGCTGCAGCAAAGCGGAAAGGTCGTGCATATTGATGATATGTATGCTTGCAAGAGCGCTGTGCTATGTTTCTTTCGGCCTGGAAGCTGTTGGGCACCGGGGGGGTGGCGAGAACCTTGCTTTGAAGCAGGGCTATGGGCTACGGAGCGTGATAGCATGGATCAAGGCGGCTGTCTACCCTAGGCTAGGCTGGATCAGGCATTCCGGCTCCAGCTGCGCACAGAGCACAGCCCGTAGGTTTTAGAAGGTTTTAGAGCAAATTGGCACCAGAAAACAGCGTCATAAGCCACTGAAAACAGCAGTCAATTTGCCATTTTAAATTTTTAAGTAGTTAATTATATTTTTTTTTTAAGCCTTTACTATAAAAACATATATTAATCTAATTTTTTTTTTTAAGCTTTTACTATAACTGCTGTAAGCTATATTATACGTAACTATACTATATATAATTCTACTATAATATTTATATAACTATATAAAATAATTAAAATAGTAAAAAATAATAGTATTAGAAAGCGAGTACGCGGGCGGCAGCGATTATATAAACTATATAACTACTAAAAACTTTAATATAAATTTAAGCAAATTAAACGGGATATAATACTATAGATATAAAAAATTAAAAGCTAAAAATACGTTTAAAAGTTATACAGTTGTAGTTGTAGTTATTATAAATTAAAAATAAAAAAAATTATTAAAAAATTATTATTATTTAAAATAAAAGCGCAGGTTAAGTGTTAACGTTATATTACGTAATAAAATAATATTATAAAATATATAAAATTACGTAACAGGTAGTACGTACTAACTAAAATAAAATAGAAATAAAATAATATATTCGCTGTTTGTTAATAATAAAATAGAAATAGTAAAAAAAAATAAAGTTTACTAAGTATTTTTTAGCTAATTTTATTATTTTTAAGTTATAACTACTAATTAAGCTAAAATTACATCTATTATAAAGTGTATTTTATTAAAATTATACGTATTTTTTTTAATAATACTATATTTTTTTATATAGTACAGTAATTTAAATTAAAAATTAATAATTTTATAAATTTTATAAAAAACGCGCTAGTAACTTTACTAATAAATTAATTAAATTTAAAAATTTAGCTAACACTTAATAAAGTTACTAAACTAATTAATATTAATATAGTTTGTCTTTTATATAGTAAGTAATTAATAAGTTATATTATATATAATATTTAGTATAAATATAAATTTTTATAAATTTAGCTTAAGAATATAAATAATAATAACTTTTTTTTTAAACTTAATTAGCTATTTTAAATTAGCTTAGTAATCGCGTTTTATAAATTCTTTAGTATATTTAATTATAAACTATAGTTTTTAAAATATTATAAGTAGTAGCAGCGCGTTATACGCTTTTAATTAAATAATTTTTAATAGCTAAAAAAGTAAAAATTACTAAAGCTTTTTTATAAGCTAATTAAAAATCTTTTAGTTATAGTATTATAAGTATAAGTTATATATATACAGTAGAGTGATACGAAAAAAAAACTAAAAAAGTTATACTTTTTAAACTTATATAACTCTGTAACTAAATACGCTATTAAAATAGAAAAAAATAATTTTAAAAATATTTATAAGCTTTTGTAAAGTATTATAGATAATATATAGTTTATTTTATATTTATAGCTTTTGAATTTAAAGTAAAGATATAGTAAAAAAAATACAAATTTAAAAGCTGATTTATTATTTTTCTACCTTGATATTTTATTTTTTTATTTAATTATTATAAGCTTATACACTATGTAGATATATATATAAACTTTTAGTATAGCTTTTTTATCTAAAAAAAATAATAATAATAGAATTTTTTTTTAAAAAATTAAACTATATAAATAATTTAATAATTAATTAAATTATTAATATTTTATATAATACCCGTTAGCTTTAATAACTGTTTTCTAACACTTAAGTAAAAATAATATATAATTATTTATTATTTTTTATAGAATTAAATTCTATTTTTTATTTATAGCGTTTATAAATAAAGTATTATTTTTTTTTTTTTATTTTTGCCTAATAAATTAGAATTTAATTTTTTTAAATTATTTTTTAGTATAGCTTATGTAAGAACACAGGGCGACTTGTCTCCGATACGGCTCAGGTACTACTTAGAATAAGAGTTTACAGAACTAGAGAACAATTACAAATTAGAATCTATAGGTTTTATATAAAAGAATATTTCTAAACTACAGAACTATTTAGAACTATCGTAATTTTTTATAGTTTCTCTTTAGTATCTTATTCTAAATCTAGTCTAGTTCTATTTTTTAGTTATTATAGAAGGGTACAAAAGAATAAGGGATCAGAGCTAAATTAGATATTAGAGGCTAGAAATTAGATATAAAGTTCTGAATTACGTGCGCGATATTTAGAAGTAAATATATTTAGACTTTATATAAATAAAATTTATTATATTACTCTTTTTTTAGTAGACAGATTATTCTAATCTGTTCTAAGTTGTAGCCTATTTAGAAAAAATATAAATATTTTTTATTAGAAGCAGAGCACTTTATTTTATTGTTTACTTTTTATTTTTAGTACTTTATAGAAAGAAGCGTTACGCGTTTGTGTAACTAGTAAAATACTTTTATAAAGCTGCTGTCTAGCGGGTATAAATTTAGTTTTTTAGCTTTTCTTCTTTTTTTTTTTTTTACTTTTTTACTTATTGCGTTCCGTAAGTAGTCTGTTCCAGATCTAGTACTTCTACTAATTTTTTTTAAAGTTTTTTATTATTAAATTAGCTTTTTAATTTATTTTATAATGCTTATTCTAGTTCTATTTAGTATCTTATTAGCAGTTTACTATAAGATATACTTACGCGCCTGTCGCGTATTAGTAAAAAAATATATAATTAATTTTAAATTTAAGTTAACTTTAAGTAAAAAGTACGAGTACTGTACTGCTTAAAAAAATTTATATAAGCTAGTATATATCTAACTTAGTGCGTATTTAGAATAGTTAGCTAATACTCTATTTTAAATTTTAGAGTACTGTGCTGCTAAGTATAAGGTATTAATACAGACTGTAAGTAACTAGAAAGAAAATCTAAATAACTCTATTTTAACTACTACAGTAAGAATTACAGCTAGAGCTGTTTTAGTAGTAGTTTAGATAATTAGAGCGAAGTTAAAACGTATACAGACTAGAAAAATGTTACTAGCTATTTATATAATTTTAAAGACAGTCTAGCAGAGTGTAGAAAAAATAAATTAAAAGCTAGTTAACTTAAAAATAGTTTTTTTACGCAGCTCAGTTCGCGGAAACAGAAAAAAAGCTACTAAATTTACTAAGTTTTTTTTAGTAAAGCAGTTCCGGCGGATAAATAGATTAGATAAAATATTACTAAAGCTTAAAAATAAGTCTAAGTTAAAAAAATCTAATAGTAATAGCGATCTAATTTTTAATAAAGATAAAAAGAACTAGTAGTTAGGTCTGGAGAGTTTTAGGGGCGGGCCTAAAAAAAGTTTTAAGTAGATATTTAATAACTATTCTATTCTACTCTATTATCTTACAGATAATTTATATTTTTTATTTCTTACTTTTATACTTAGAGCTATTAGTTTAGAGACCTAGAAAATTCTAGCTTATCCGGGTACTTATCGTAGAATACCTTTAGCTTATATAAAGCTTTTATAAAGTTTAATGCGTTATACTACGTAAGATCCGGGTTATATCTAATCTAATTTATTTAGTATTTTAGTAATAAGCGTACCAGTTTGCTGGCGAGAATATCTTCTACTTTTTATTTTTCTACTTTATTAATAGGTACTCTGCTAGATTTTAGAGCTTTTTATTCTAGAAAAAAGTTAGCTAGGTTTTTATATAGAATATTTAGTGCGAATATATTATAGATTTTTAATCCGGGAGGCAGTTTAAAGCGGTATAAATAATCTACTTTCTCTAGTATTTTAAAAAGACCTGTCTACTATTCGGACAGCTTTCAGCTTAGTTTTATAGATATTAAGTTTTTTGTACTAAAATATACTTAATTTCTAATATTCTAATCTACTTATCAGCGATAGAAGTTAACTTAAACTTATATTTATTTTTAAGCTTTTTTAAAGTTTTTTTTCGCGAGCTTCTATACTTTATATATCTATAAAGTAAGTACTAGGGCGTTCTAGTAGTTTAGTCTTTTCTAAAACTTAGAAGATTCTGGCCTTTTCTAATACTAACTCTAATAGAGTTCGGAACTAAATAGAACTTAGTAAGAAGTTATTTTTAAGTTTATATATAGGAGAGTAATTTAAGCGCGATCTATTAACGGCAGAAGTTTGCTTTAGTTATTCTAGTAATAGCTTATAAATAGCCTTAGTCTTTAGTTAATATATTAGTTTATAATTTTAGTTTAGCTATTTATTTTTTTATAATATACAGTAGACAGTTTAACTTTAACGCTAATAATTTAATAGAATTTAGACTAGAAACTAGAGATAAACTGTGGTTTTCAGTCTGACATAATTAACTCTAAAGTGTATCTAAATTAGTATATCTACTAAATAAACAGATAGGCTATACCACGTGCGTTAGTGTTTTTATAATATAGAATTAATACAGCTTACTTAGAGAGTCGATTAATAATTACTAAGATCTAATTATAGCCAGCTTTATTACAGAGAAATTTTTTAAAATTTATATAAAAGTATTATATAGAACAGTTTAGAATAGAAAAAGAATAGATCTTTTCAGCGGGACAGATTTATTTTAAATATACTTATTAACAGACGAGGCAGTTTCGTATATATTACTTACACAAATTACCTATACCTTTTTAGTAGTATTTCTAGGCTAATAGCTAGTAGGTTTTTGTAGCGCTGGGGTATGCTAAAAAAACTTAGTTATAAGCTTTTTATATTAAGCGTGTAATAAGCGTTAAGTTCTAAAAAATATATAGTTAATATTAGTATAATATAAGTCCGTTATATATTTAGTACTAGTTAAAAAGATTTTCGCGTTTTTTTATAAAGTTTAATTAATTTTTCTTTAAAAGGGTATTAATAAGTTTAAAAGAGTTAAAGTTTATTAGATTTTTTAGGAATATTGCATATACGCGAGCTACACACTTAGTCTAAACTCTAATATATTTTTAAACTAACTTAGCGTTAATACAGAAATTAAAGTAATATAGTTCTATTAGCACGTAAGAACAGTTATTACGCTAAATAGTAGAAAAATCTTTTATATTCTGTTCGCGACGACTAAAAATATTAGCTTTAGTATTATTTTTATTTAAAGTATATTTAATATAGAAGTTAAAGGGCGCTAGTTTTTCTATCTATTTTACTTATCGCGCGTTAAAAACTTTAGTAGTTATAAAATACTTAAGTAATCTATAGTTTAAATATACTTAAATTTAATACTTTACGGAAAAAAGATTAGCTTGCTATTTCTTAAAAGCGGTAATAATAGTAAAAAGTTTTTTATTATATATCTTTTAGTTAAGCTTAAAACTAAATAAGCTTTTGCTGTAGAAGACGTAAAAGTACTATTTTCTATCTAAATATTACTAGAATTATACGCCGGCAATTGCACCGTCTAATATATCTATTTTTAGTTTTATAAGTAATTTAGAATTAAAGTAGTATAGCGTTAGAATAGAAAGAAAAGCTTTTTTTAAGGCTTTAAAGGCTTAGTTACACGCTAAAATCTATTTAAAAAGTACTGCAGAATTTTAAAGTATACTAATTAGAAAAACTATTTAAAAATATTCTAGTACGAATTATTAGTAGAAGCTAGTAAATTTTAGAAATAATTTTACTTTAGTAATAGTAGTAAATTAAGCCCAGTTCTACAAAGCTTTAACTTTTTTTAGATCTACTTTTAGCTTTTAATTAGTTAGAACGTACTCTAAGTATTAAATACGTTTTATATAGAATTTAGATTTAGCTATATTTACTTATAGTTTAGCCTAACGTAGTCGTTCTAAAACAGCTTTAATATACTAAATATAAGTTAGTTTATTTTCAGAGTAGATAAGAATATTGTTTAGATATGCGATGTAGAAGTTATTAAAGTAGTTTATTAAAACGTCGTTTATATACTATTAGAACGTAGCTAGACTGTTACACAGCCTAAATAGAAAAACTTTATATTTATACGTTCTGTATTATATCTAAAAAGTAGTATATTTTTTACTGTTAGAGTTTATGCGAATTTTATTAAACGCAGCGTAAATATCTAGTTTCGTAAAAAACTTAGCTTTACTAGATTTTACTAAAAGTTTATTTATTTAAAGTATTAGATAGCTATTTTTTTAAGTAAAAGCGTTTAGTTTATAATAGTTAACGTATACTTTAAGTTTTCTATTTACTTTACGGATATAAAGAATAAATAATATAAAAAAGCTCTAGCTCTGCTTAATAAAGCTATATTAAAGTTAGATTATTACGAATTCTTAAGTAGCTTTAAGTTTCTTAAAGTTTTGCTTATATAAAAAACTATAGCTATTTAGAATAGATTTAGTTAAAATAATTTTATAATTATATAGTTAATATAGAGAGAGGTAGAGTACGGCTTTCGGGTTAAATATATTCTAATAGAATTTATATACAGAGGGTAGTCGGTTTAGTATTAAAAGAATAACAGATTTATTTAGAGAATAGAAGTTCTGAATTTATCAGTTAATTTTATAGATAGTTATTATAAAGAATTTAATTTTAGATTATTTTATTTAGAAATAAAAAGCGTTAGCAGATATAGCGGTTATCTAAAAATTACAGCTAAATTTAAAATAGTATTAGACGTTAGTTAGAAAAGAGCGTCTAAACTTAGAAAGTTTAAGTTTTTAAAGTTAATACAGACAAGTTTTTAGACTTCTTTAGTTTTTTATATATATATTTTTTTTTATAATGTATTTTTACGGAAAATGTCTTACTTTATTCTCTAGCTTATATTAGAAGAATGTAGGCGTCGGAGAATAGGTAGAGTAGGTATATAAAAAAAGGCATATTAGACTAGCTACACAATCTAGTTGTATTCCGTATCTAGTTTAAGCTTAAACTTTTTTATCTATTTTAGACTAATAATACAGTTCTGAGATCTAAGGTTAAAAATAATAAAAAAATAATTTAAAATAGTATGTTTATTTAGGCGAAGATAAAAGCGAATGTAATAAGTAGCTAAGAATTTAATTAACTTTTAGAAATTTTATATTTTAACTTTGTAGAGTAGTTTTTAGATAGATATCTAAAAAGTGCGGGCTAAGAATACTGTAATAAAAGTATTAATAAATAAGAATTTTTGTGCGCTGGTATTAATAAAAAAATATAAACAGATTCTAAGCCTGTTAGAATAAAGAACAGAAAGTATTTAGAAATAAAAGCCTTTTAACAAGTTTAATAGATCTATATTAGATAGATCGTACTTACCGTAATCTAAAACAGAAATTTTTTCTAAACGTTTTTATTTTCTAGTTAGACTAAATCTAGTCTGTTAAAATTAATTATATTTTTAAATTAGTTTTATAAATTATTATTAACAGAAATTTAGTTTATTTACAGAAAGTTGTAATTGCGTATAAAATAGCTTTACTTACTATAGTTATAGCAGTTCTTTTCTGTAGTTTAAGCTGTTTTAAATAATTTACTATTTTTATATTAGTATAGTAGTTGCGATTCTACGCAGGTAGTACGTTAGTAAGTAGTTTTTTTTTTTTATATAAATACTGCAGATAAGCCGGGTAACTTCTAGTTTTCCGAAACTTTATATAAAGTAAAACTAAAGTTACTTTTTCTACTTCTGCTAATAGCAGATACAGAGGTATTTTAGCGCTCTATATTATAAGCGGTAAAGTATTTTACTATATTATTAAAAGAGTTATTCTACAGAAATTTAAATTTAAAGTTTAGAACTTGCAGAGCTGAGGTGATTTTTTTCTATAAATAAAAAAACTATTTTTTTTTTATACTCTGCCTTTAATAGTAGTAGATAGAAATTAGACTTTAAAAGTAGAGAAAAGTTTTTCTTGTTCTATCTGCAGCTAGTAGAAAGCTATTTAATTTTCTGCTTTTTTATTTTTTAAAATAAAGTATAATTTTAAAAAGTTAAGCATTTTCTCTGCGTTAAAAAACTATTTTTAAAAGTTATTAGCTAAGTAATAAAGCTCTAAGTATTCGCAAGCTAGTTCTAACGTATATTTCTAAACTTCTGCTATATAAACTTACTTAGTAGAATAGTAGTTTTAATTAATATTAAAGCAATCTTAGATAAAAGCTAGCTATTATAGAAAAATAACAGTTTTTCTGTTGCTGAAGGGCTTAATCTTAAAAATTTACTTAAATAACTTTATCTAAACTAAAATTAAAAGTAACTTAAATAGTTATTAAATATAAGTTAAAGATAACAGTTAGAATTTTTTTATATTTTAGAGGGAAGAGTCTGCAGCAGCGGCTTCGAGTTCTAGTATTCTAGCTTATAACTATAGAATTTCTATCTTTATAGATATAGAATAGAGATTATTATTATTAGATTAAAGTAGAGATCCAGTAAGTTCTAGATTATTATTAAAAAGTTAGAGCTGCCTTTACAGCCGGCTTAATTTTTAAATAGTATTTTTTTAAAATATATTTAGCAGATGTATAGAGCTAGATATTAATAGTTAGAATTAATTTTAGTAAGTTATTAGTAGTTACTTAGTTTTTACTTTAGCGCTTAACGCGTTTTTTTTAAAAGTAATTTAACTTATATAAAAAGCAGAAGTTCTAAATCTAAAAACTTTAGTTATTAAAAAATCTAAAAAATTTTAACTGTACTAAAAGTTAAAAACGTATATAGTAATTTAGAACGGACCTAGTCTAATACGTATACTATTTAGTTGTATTTCTCTTTATAATAAACAGAGAAATAATATTCTTAAGCCGTTACTAGCGAAAAGAAGTTTAGAAATATAATATAAAAACACAGAGCGACTTATCTCTAATACGGCTTAGATACTACTTAAAATAAAAGTTTACAGAACTAGAAAATAATTATAAATTAGAACCTATAGATTTTATACGAAAAAATATTTTTAAACTACAGAACTATCTAGAACTATCGCAACTTTTTATAGTTTCTCTTTAGTACCTTATTTTAAGTCTAGTTTAGTTCTATTTTTTAGTTATTATAGAAAAGTACGAAAGGATAAGGGATCAGAGCTAAGTCAGATATCAGAAGCTGGGGATTAGATGTGAAGTTCTGAATTACGTGCGCGATGCTTAGAAATAAATATATTCGGACTTTGTGCGAACGAGGTTCGTTACAGCTTAAACGTTTTCTATAAATACTAAATCTAAACTATAAACTAGATATTTAAATAATGTTATTTTATTTTTTTTAAACTATTTTAAAACTGGTTTAGCTGTATAAATTTTTAAATTATCTTATTAAAATTTCCAGTCTATAAACTAAGTAGTATTTATATTAATTTTATAATTTAATAATAAATAAAAATAATTTAATAAAATATTAAATTTAAAAAAAAAATATAAAACTTAACCGGGTTTTATTTATTTTTTAATAATAAATTTTAATACTTTTTATATATAATCTATATTATTAAAGTTATTTTTAAAATTAAGTTTTTTAATAAATACTAATTCTAATCTTCCTTCTATCTAAATAGCTTTTTATATTAATATAATAATATCTCGAGCTATAATTTAATTAGCACTAATTTTTTAAAAAAAGTAATTAAATTAAAAAATTATAATTAATTTTTAATTAAGTTTAGAAAAGCTAATTTAGCTTCTACTTTTTTATTTCTTTTTTTTATATATTTCTATTTAAAACGTAAGCTTTTGTTATAATCTAGTTTTAGAAAAACCTAGGCAGGCAACACTGGGGGCGCGGCTCTAATTATATATACAAATACGCGCCTAAAAAGGGACTGCTGTACTATATTACGTAATTAAAAAAACTATATAATTTAAAGTTTATGTTTTAGTATAGTAAGCGTTTACAGCTTACTAGCGTAAGCGCTTACAGGTAATAATAGTAAGCGCTTATAATAAGTGCGGGTAAGCGTAATTGCAGCACATATATATAGTTTACATAATTATACTCTATAATTATATTTACTTTATTAGTAAATCTATCATTTAGAATTAACTATTAATCTATTATGCTCTATTGCTAACACAGAGACCCGTACAGCATATCGCACATTATTCTACTTATATAACTCTACTAGTACTTATTTCTAAAAATCAACCTAAGCAGCTACTTGCTTTCTAGCCTTACTTATAGCCTATAGCACAGCCTTAATATTATAAACATTTTTTAAAATAAGTACTACTTTAGAATTACGTGTACTTTTAACTTTAACTAGTAGCACTGTTAGTGCTAAAACTACTACTAGTATAATTATACAACCTAACTGTTAAAGCTGTGTTACAGGCTATAAGCGAGGCTAGAAAGCAAGTAGCTGCTTAGGTTAATTCTCGGGGATAAGTACTGGTAGAGTTACGTAAGTGAAATGATGTGCGATATACTGTACAGGTCTCCGTGTTGGCGATAGAGCACGATAGATTAATAGTTAATTCTAAACAATAGATTTGCTAATAAGATAAATATAATTATAGAATATAATTATGCGAACTATATACTTAATAGTAACCGCGCTTATCTGTACCTATTATAAACGCTTACTATTAGTGCTCGTAAGCGCTTACTTTACTAAAACGTAAACTCTAAATTATATATTCTTTTTAGTTACGTAATATAGTACAGCAGTTCCTTCTCGGGCGCGTAATTATATATATAATTAGAGCCACGCTCTCGATGTTGCCTGCCTAAGTCCTCCTAAAACCGTATTATAATACTATCCCTCTCTTCCCAGAATTCGCTTTTAAATTATATAACTAATTAGTAGTTTTGCTTATAAACGCTGTTGCCCCGCGTCTTATAAGTATAACTAGTATATTATATCTTCTAACTCTTAAGCATATTGTATTTGTTTTACGTCCGAAATCCGTCGCGCAAACGTTATTTCTTCTTTCTCTTATAACAAGTATTTTGCCCTTAGTTAAGATTGCTTTATTATACCCGATTCTCGTCTAAAGTATACTAAATATATTAAACTTAGTCGCCTCTGCGTAAGCTTATTATAGAAATCGCTTAACCGTACTCGCAATAAGTATTAAAAAAAAGTAAATAAAAATAAAAAGTTATTAGCGCAGATAATATCTTAGTTAATACAAAATAAAAAGATATTAAAACAGGCTGAAAAGCGTGCGAAGAAGAAAGCGCTCTATCTAGTATTAAAAATAGAAGAAGATAGCGAGTTAGACGCCGCTTAATCTATAGATTGTTCTGCTGCTAATACTCTAGTTAGATTTTCGCCTGCGATATAGTTTATAATAAACTTTATTAATTCTGCTGTTACTCTTTTTAATAATAGTCTAACAGTATTAAGTAATTTCTAAAGTTAGTTTTTAGTTTCTATATATTTTCGGACTCCGGGTAACTTTTCTATTTAACTAGGTATTCTCGTCCTCTAAGTGATTATTAATATACTTTTACCTTCTTAACTTCGAATTCGACTTCTTCCTCTGTTTTATAGTAGAAGTGTTTTTAGACTAGTATTTCGGCGTCAGCAGATTCTAATAGTAATACGTAGAATACTGGGTGTATTCTAGCATTAACAGAGAGTTAAAGTTTATAGTTAACTGGTCCCTTTCGTTCTAGAATTAAAAATAGTCCGACCTTAACGTGATCTAATTTTTTACTTAGTTATATTATTTAAAGATTTTTCGTAAAAAGATATACTTTATCCCTCTTTTTTAGCTAAAGTGCCATTTTTCGTTTCTAGTTAATATAAGAAATAGTTTTGCGTTGTACTATCTTAATATTCTTCCGTAATTATTTATAAAGTTTTTATAATTCTTCTAATTTACCCATTACTTAGCTTGCAACTGGCTTAATTCGTTCTTTCTTAATTTTTAGTAATAAAAGATTTAGGTGTGTCCCGTGTAATGCATAATAAAGAGATTACTTTATTATTACTAATTCTCTGTTATTAAATGCGAGTTGTGCTATAGATAGTAGTAATACCTAATTATTCTGTTTTTAGTTGCTATACATCCGTAGGTATATCTTTATAGTCTGGTTTATTCTTTCTATTTAACCGTCTGTCTGTAGGTAATATACCGTTAATAATTTTCTCTTAATTCTAATAGCTGATATTAGTGTCGTCTAGTAGTTTAATGTGAAGAGTTTGTCTCTATCGCTAATAATTAATTAAGATAATCTATAATACCTAACTACGCGATTTAGAATAACCTATACTAGTTCTAGCGCAGTATAGTTATTTTTAAATAGAATTATCTCTGCGTATTTCGTAAATCTGTCTACAACTACTAGAATAGCATTATAGAGTACTCTAGAAACTGGGTTGTAAGACGTTAGTAGTCCGGTAATAAAATCTATAGTAATGTCTATTCAGAGTTTGTCTAGTATCTCTACAGCTTGTAGTTCTCTATATTAAGCGTGTGTACTGTGCTTGTTTTTCTGACATGTTGTACATTTCTTGATGAACTTCGTTACTTTGCCTTTCAATCCAGGGATGTCGTACGTTCGTTGTATCAGTTTGATCGTCTGTTTGACACCTGGGTGTCCGTGCAACGGATCTTCGTGATACTGCTGGATGATGGTTTAATAAAGCTCCTCTAGTATTTGTTAATGTACTGTTATAATAAGATTGATGCTGCGTGCTGGCTCTAAAGTGCCGTCTAGCGCTTGCTTAAAAATAGCAGCTTTATTTATTAACTTAGTTTCTGCGATGTCTGTTTTTTAACTTAAAGCGTCTGCTCGTTTATTTTCTTTGCCTAATATATAGATAATTTTAAACTTATACTGCTTTAGTTCTTCACTCTATCTAGTATATCGTTAGTCTAATAGTTTAGTTGTTATAAATGTTATTAAATTCTTATAATCTAAATATACCGTAAGTTCTAAACAACTTTCTGTATAGATTCTCTAATACTTAAAAAAGTCTATAATAGCAAGTAGTTCTTTATCGTGAATATTATAGTTTTCTTCAGCTCCGCTGAATTTTTTTAAATAGTAGGTAATCAGGTGCTATTTACCTTTCTTTTCTTAACTAATATATGCTTTTATTACTAGGTCTGATACGTCTGTTTCCATGCGTAAAGGTTTTCTACTAGTAAAAAATATAAAAACCGGTAGTAATATGCTTGCTTTTTTAAGTGTCTCAAAAGCTTATTATTAGTCTGTATTCTACTTAAATAGTACATTTTTTTTTATTAACTTTGTAAGTAGTAGTACCTTTTCAGAATAGTAATTAATAAACTGCCTGTTAAAATTACAGAATTCTAAAAAAAATTGTATATTCTTAACGTTCTTTAGCGTTAGCCAGTTCTTAACTACTTTAATTTTCTTTAAACTAATTTTAACTCCGTGTCTTCCTATAATATATCCTAAGAATTCAACTTCTTCTTTGTAGAATTTATATTTCTCTGGTTTAAGTCGTAGTCCTGCTTTTCCTAAACATTCTAGTACTGTTCGTACGTGCTGGACGTGTTCCTTGAGATCTTTGGAAAAGACTAAGATGTCGTCTAGGTATGCGATGACGAATATATCTAGATATACTCTTAATATATTATTAATAAGTGCCTGATATGTTGCAGGTGCGTTAGTAAGACCGAATAGTATTACAAAATATTCGTAGTGTCTATACCGCGTCCGGAATGCTGTTTTCTATTTTTCATTTTTTTTTATGCGTATTAGGTTGTACGCGCTTCAGAGATCTAAAACTGTAAATATTTATACTTCAGATAGTCTATCTCTAAGTTTTTAAATATTTAATAGTGGATATCTGTTCTTAATTATAATATTATTAAGTTTTCTAAAATCTACATATAACTGTAGGAATCCATCTTTCTTAGAAACAAAAATAATCGGGTATTCTGCCTCTAACGTTAATTCACGTATAAATTTTTTTTTAAAGTTTTCGTCGAAGTATGCTTGTAATACTATAAGTTTTTTTTCTATTAAACTGTAGATAGGCTCGAAAGTTAGATACTTTTCTTTCTAAAGGGCTATTTCGCAGTTCCAGAGCTAATGCTTAGATAACGCTCTGTCGTCTACTTTTTTTTAAAAAAATAGTTTCTATTTACTGTACTTTTTAGGGATTACAGAAGTTACGCAAGTTATTTTTAAAACTTTTACTTTTTTGTCTAGTAGCTTCTTATTAGATCTAGTAGAGTTAATTTTTTTTTTTAAAAGCGTTTTAGTCGATTTTTTGCTGCCTATATTATTTAGCGTAATCTTATCTACTATTAAACGCTGCTAATACGTAGGTTCTGATATAATAGCGTAATTACATTCTATAAACGAAAGCTTCTTTTTCGTCCAGTTAATATATAGGTTATACTTTCTAAACTATAGAAGTCCTAAAATAACGTTGTAGATAGCTATGCCTATAATATTAAAAAAAATCTCTTTCTAGTGTCTCTGGATGTCTATAATAGTCGTGGCTTCTTAATCTATTAATACTTTTTCTGGCATTTTTCTTCTAGTTGTTGTATAGAGGAAATAGAGTCGCTTATAGGTATATGTTTTTGTTTTACTACGCTTTACAGCCTGCTGTAAAAAGTAGTTACGCTAAACCTCTGTATCTAATAATACTTTTATCTAGTATCTGTTAAGCTTAACAGGTAGCTTAACTAAGTTTTCTAAGTTAGTAGCGCATAATGCTTTAGGTCTATTCTAGGCGCTAGATACTGTTTTAAAAAAGACTTATTACTAAATCTATACAAGTATTTTTTGTTCTAGTAACGTTCGCAATTTTTGTGTAGGCAGATTTACTAAAAATCTTGCGTATATTTTCTATTAACTAGTATATTTGTTGCGAGTTTTTCGTTTTTATTTATCCCGGGAAAGTGTTATGCTTATTATTTATTCTATAAGTAAGTATCGCATATATATGTCTCGCAGTTAAACTACTGTTACGTATATTTACGTGGTTTTTTCGGAAACTATTCTACTGCTGCTTTATCTGAATAGTAGATCTAATATTAATTTTCTCTGCAGGATGTCTATAAGTAGCTTACGTGCTTTAGATTTTTTAGGTCTAAGTAGTATTGCAGTTCTTGCGTGTTTCAGCTTTATAAAAAGCTTAGAACTGTATTTAGTTCGCTATCAGAGTCTGGTAAAACTTCTAGTCTAATTTCTAAATTTTTTTAGTTAACTTATTTTTATGCTTTAGAACTACGTCGTTGTCGGCGTTCTTCAGAGTCTTAGTTTTTTTTGTCTAAGTTATAGTGCCTTTTTAACCGTTTACGCGTTACAGGTAATTCTTTTTACTATACGGGCGTTTTTGTTAAATTTTTTCTGTTTTCTTTATAAGCTTCTACCAGTTCTTATTTTCGTGCAAAATTTTTATTAATTTTGAATTTAGTAAGTTTAGATAGCGTATTGCTATTGCTGTCTTGTTCAAACTCGTAACTAGCGTTGCTTAAATAGTTTTCGTAATTATATACTTCGCGAAAAGCTTCTTTTTTTTTAGAGCTAGGTTTTTTAAACTTAACTTTTTTAAGGATACGCCTAGGCTCCGTTTAAGTGCCTTTGTCTTAATATTAAATATAATTAAAAAATTTCTCTGTTTTTCTGTGTCGCAGTAGTTCGCTATCGCAGATAAATTCTGTTTTATAGAATCTGTTTATAACAACTTTCTATTTATCGTCTGCGTTAGATTTATTACTTAAAGTAGTTTGTAATATATTTAGCTGTTAAACAACCTTGTTTTTTAATTAACAGTTTTTTATAATATAGCCTGTCTTTCTACACGCGTAGTAAGTTATAGCCTTACTCTTAGACTTGTTGTTTCTTTTTTTATTACCTTTTTATCCCGATTTCTAAATATTACTAAAGACTATTAGTTCGTTGCTATAGATGTTACGAGTAAAATACGTTACTTTACGTTTAACTCGTTTACCGGTGTTAGCGTTGTAGTACTTTTTGCTATAGCTTGGTTTAGTACGTTATTTGTATCTTAGATTCCGGTTCTGGCGTAATTCTATACGCAGTTCGTACAGTTTTTAATCGATATTAATAGACTTATTTATAAGCGATTTAAGTAAGTTAAGCTGAGCTCCAGAGCGCATAAGTTCTTCTTTAACATTAGGTTTAAGTCCTTAACAGTACATTGTCATAAGTGCTTTATTATTCTATTTAGTAAAAATTAACAGTTGCTGAAATTTATTAGCGTAGTTAGCAGCTAACGCCCGTTGCTTAAAATATTAGATAGCTTTTTTAGTAATTATATCTTTGTTAGAGACTCCGAAAACTTATTTAATCTTTTTTTTAAATTCGTTAAAGTCTTCTATCTATTCGTTAACGTCGTCGTTAGCTTCGCCGTCCTTATACTTAATAAGAGCTAGTTTAATCTATTAAAGTGCTTTGCCTTTTATGTACGTAGCTGCGAACATAACGCGTTTCTTTTTTTTAACGTTTCTATTTTAGAAGTTGAAGAACAAGTCGAGCTGCAAGAGCCAGTCTTCAAGCTTGCTTCGTTCTCTATAGTAGAGATCAGGTGTTGCTACTTTGATAGAATTGTTGTCTGCTGTGTTAGGTTGTACGATTGCACTAGTAGTGGCCTTAGCACTAACAGTGCTACTGGTTAGAGTTGAGGGTGCGCGTGATCCTGAAGTGGTACTTATCTTAACAGGTGTTCACAATGTTAAAACTGTGCTACAGGCTATAAGCGAGGCTAGAGAGTAAGTAGCTGCTTAGGTTAATTCTTAGGGATAAATACTGGTAGAGTCACGTGAGTAAAACGATGTGCGATATGCTGTACGGGTCTCCGTGTTAGCGATAGAGCATAATAGATTAATAGTTAATTCCAAATAATAAATTTGCTAACAAGATAAATATAATTATAAAGTATAATTATGCGAACTATATACTTAATAGTAACCGCGCTCACCTGTACCCATTATAAGCGCTTACTATTAATACTTATAAGCGCTTACTTTGCTAAGACGTAAGCTCTAAATTATATATTTTTTTTAGTTACGTAATATAGCACAGCAGTTCCTCCTCAGGCGCGTAATTATATATATAATTAAAGCCGCGCCCTTGATGTTGCCTGCCCGGATCCTCCTAAAACCGTATTATAACACTAACACAGTAGATAATAATTCTATTAAAATAGCAATACCTAATTTTTACTATAAAAAAAAAAGTAAGTTTAAAAACTGGCTCTTGCAGCTCAACTTATTCTTTAACTTCTAAAATAGAAACGTTAAAAAAAAGAAACGCGTTATATTTGCAGCTACGTATATAAAAAGCAAAGCACTTTAATAGATTAAACTAGCTTTTATTAAGTATAAGAACGGCGAAGCCAACGACAACGTTAATAAATAGATAGAAAATTTTAACAAATTTAAAGAAAAAATTAAATAAGTTTTTAGAGTCTTTAACAAGAATACAATTACTAGATAAGCTATTTAATATTTTAAACAACAGGCTTCAGCTGCTAACTACGCTAATAAATTTTAGCAACTATTAAGCCTTACTAAATAAAATAATAAAGTATTTATAATAATGTACTGTTAAAGACTTAAACCTAACGTTAAAAAGAAATTTATATATTTTAGAGCTTAGCTCGACACGCTTAAACAACTTATAAATAAGTTTATTAATATTAATTAGAAACTGTACGAATTACGAATAGAATTACGCTAAAACCAGAACTTAAAATATAAATAACGTACTAAACTAAATTATAGTAAAAAGTACTATAACGCTAACACCGGTAAACGAGTTAAACGTAAGATAACGTATTTTACTTGTAATATCTATAGTAACAAACTAATAATCTTTAGTAATATCTAGAAAACAGAATAAAAAAGTAATAAAAAAAGAAATAATAAGTCTAAAAGTAAGGCTATAACTTACTACGCGTGTAGAAAAACAGACTATATCATAAAAAACTGTTAATTAAAAAATAAAGTTATTTAACAGCTAAATATATTATAAACTATTTTAAAGAACGAATCTAACGCAGATAATAAATAGAAAGTTATTATAGATAGATTTTATAAAACAGAATTTATCTATAACAGCAAACTACTGCGAAACAAAAAAACAGAGAAATTTTTTAATTATATTTAGTATTAAAATAAAGGCACTTAGATAAAGTCTAGAAGTATCTTTAAAGAAGTTAAGTTTAAAAAATCTAGCTCTAAAAAAGAAAAAGTTTTTCGCGAAGTATATAATTACGAAAACTATTTAAGTAACGCTAGTTACGAGTTTAAAAAAAACAGTAATAGCAGCACGCTATCTGAACTTATATAATTTAAAATAAATAAAAACTTTAAAGAAATATAAGAATTAGCTGAAGCTTTTAAAGAACACAGAAGAGATTTAATAAAAACGCTTATATAGTAGAAAAAATTATCTGTAACGCGTAAATAGTTAAAAAAGCACTATAACTTAGATAAGAAAAACTAAAACCTAGAAGAACGCTGACAACAACGTAGTTTT
Source organism: Corynespora cassiicola (assembly GCA_022059125.1). Lineage (NCBI taxonomy): Eukaryota > Fungi > Ascomycota > Dothideomycetes > Pleosporales > Corynesporascaceae > Corynespora > Corynespora cassiicola. Next base: position 62,747 of record JAEUWY010000022.1, read on the forward strand.
AAAACATAAAAATAAGTTAATAAACTAGATTTAGAAATTAGACTAGAAGTTTTACTAGACTCTAATAATAAACTAAATACAGTTTTAAGTTTTTTACGAAGCTAAAACACGCAAAAACTGTAATACTATCTAAATCTAAGAAATCTAAAATATATAAACTACTTATAGACGTTCTGTAGAAAAAACTAATACTAAATTTATTACTTAGATAAAGTAGCAGTAGAATAGTTTTTAAAAAAACTATATAAATATACGTAACAGTAGTTTAACTGCAAAACACATATATATAACGCTTATCTATAAAATAAATAACAAATATAATACTTTTCTAAAATAAACAAAAACAAAGAACTTATAATAAATATGCTAGTTAACAGAAAATGTACGTAAAATCTTTAGTAAATATACCTACACAAAAATTATAAATAACACTAAAATAAAAAGCGCTTATATAGATTTAGTAATAAGTTTTTTTTAGAATAATATCTAGCGCCTAGAATAGACCTAAAGTATTATGCGCTACTAACTTAAAGAAATTAGTTAAGCTACTTATTAAGCTTAACAGATACTAGATAAAAGTATTATTAGATATAAAAGTTTAGCGTAACTACTTTTTACAGCAGACTGTAAAGCGTAGTAAAGCAAAAACGTATATTTATAAGTAACTCTATTTTCTTTATACAGCAACTAGAAGAAAGATACTAGAAAAAGTATTAATAGATTAAGAAGCTACGACTATTATAGATATCTAAAAATACTAGAAAGAGATTTTCTTCGATATTATAGACACGGCCATCTACAACATTATTCTAGAACTTTTATAGTTTAGAAAGTATAACTTATACGTTAATTAGGTAAAAAAAAAGCTTTTATTTAAAAGATATAACTGCGCTATTATATTAGAACCTATATATTAGCAGCGTTTAATAGTAGATAAAATTACGCTGAATAATATAGGCAGTAAAAAATTAAATAAAACGCTTTTAAAAAGAAAGGCTGACTCTACTAGATCTAATAAAAAGCTACTAAATAAAAAAATAAAAATTTTAGAAATAACTCGCGTAACTTCTATAATCTCCGAAAAGTATAATAAATAGAAACTACTTTTTTAAAAAGAGATAGATAATAAAGTGTTATCTAAGCATCAGCTCTAGAACTGCGAAATAGCCCTCTAGAAAAAAAAGTATTCAACTTTTAAGCCTATCTATAGTTTATTAGAAAAAAAATTTATAGTATTATAAGTATATTTTAATAAAAATTTTAAAAAAGAATTTATACGCGAATCAACGTCAGAGGCAGAATACCTAATTATTTTTATTTTTAAGAAAGATAGATCTCTGCGGTTATATATAGATTTTAGAAAATCTAAAGTATAGGTGTGGGGAAGAAGAATGAAGACTGAGTTGATTGCTATAGATAACTACCGTTCTGTACTTATATCCTCCATGGACTAGGGTCTGTCTGATGTGCGTGGGATGGTAGGTTTCATATACCAAAAGCAAACATACCACAACTATGCTTAGTCACGTGAAGGCCAACACACCCCCCCAGCTTGAAGCGAATGTGGAAAGCTGTGTGAAAGCTAAAATCAATGCAGAGAAGCAGTTTAAACAGTAATGAATGTTGGATATGCAATCCGTGGCGTTCCATGTACTCACTGCCATTTCGTGAGGTCTGCCGGAAGCCCCTGGGAGACAATGAGAGAGTCCTTTTCCAGTTCGAGCGAAATATCAACGAGTCCAACCTGATGTACGAAATCGCGATGTTTCTGTCGAGGAAGAATCTTGGTGAAGCCGTCTGCCAGCATCTTCGTAGTGGGTACCCATTGTACAGCAAGGCGACCACCCTCAACCTCCTGTCGAGCCCAAAAACCTTCAACATTAACGTGCTTCATACGGGTTTGGTATCTGTCTGACGGTTTGTTGACGATGCCGACTGTTTGCTGATTGTCACAATATAGGGTAGGCAGAAGACCGGAATCGAAGCGTATGCCGTGAAGGAAGAACTCCCAGGCTCTTAGCTCGGTAGCGGCGTGGCCAAGGGATACCACTTCTGCCTCGGTCGTGGACTTGACGACTGCACGCTGTACGGTTGCCCGCCAGTCTATAGGCATGCCGCTGAGCATGAACACATAGCCCTCGGAGCTGCGAAGCGTGTCCGGCTCGTCTGCAAAGGAAGCATCGGATGCGCCATAAAAGGTTTTGGTGTCAATCTCACGTCCATCCGCCTGGATTGCCAGTGCCTGCGTGCCGATGATGTATCTCCAGACGTGGATGGCAGCAGCGATGTGTTTTTGTCCTGGATTCTGAAGGTGTCGTGCCAGCACCGAGTGAGCGCGCGCGACATCCGGGCGCGTAAATGACGCGAGGTAAGCGAGCGAGCCGACTAGCTGCTGGTATAGCTTGGTGCGGGACTCGCTTTGCGGTTCCGTGGATTTTGGTAACCAATTCTCTTTCAACGGAACGTCGGGGTAGTAGGTGTTCGTGCTGGACCTCAGCTTGAACCTGGCGGCAACCTTGTCGATGAATGAATCTTGGATGAGCCAGATGCGATGCGTGTCCCAATCTCGGACAACGCGCATGCCAAGAAACCATTTGAGTTGGCCGAGCTTTCTAATATCGTAGATCCTTAGAAGCTTATCTTCAAACTGTTGGTGCACGTGTATGTTGCTCGGGTGCACGAGAATCACAATGTCATCTACGTAGAAGAAGACGATGAGGTGCTTGTTAGTCCAAACGCATGGTGCGTTGTCTACCGGTTGAAGACCGAGCTTGCGTAGCGTGCTGCGAAGCTCTTGGTACCAGAGAAGAGGTGCTTCACGCAGCCCATACAAAGCGCGGCAAAGCAGCAGTATCTTCCCGTGCTCGCCCTTGAACCCCTCTGGCGTCCAGACGAAGAGACGGCGAAGTACTTTGGCGTTGAGGAAAGCGTTGCTGACGTCATACTGAAACATCAACAATCCGAATGCGGCTGCCAAGGCCACAAGCGCGCGGAAGTGCTTGATAGCGAGCGTGGCGGCATACGGATCCGCGAACGCTGCGTCGAGGTCTCCTCTCACAACCAGCCGAGCCTTGAACTTGGCCAGGTATCCATCTTCGTCGAATTTGTAGGTGAACACCCACATGAGTGGCAGGATCTCACCATCTGCGGTCTCCGGCTCGTGATCTGTGCGAGCGAAGCACTCCTTTTTCCAACAGCCATCGAACTCGACCTTAGACGCTTCGACGAACTCAGGCCCGAACGTGTGGGTCGCCAGGTCCTTGTAGCGCTTAGGTGGAGACGGGAGCTGGTCTCTGTGGAGCTTCTTGCCTTCCTCGAGGCGATCTCGCAGGACCTGTGGAGAGAGGGTGAGTGCAGCAGCGAAGGTCGCATAGTGGGCTGCTGCGGTTGATGGCGGAGGCGGCGTGTGGCCTCGCCTATGGTTTCTTCGTGGCGGAAAGATGGTTATGCCCTCGGCTTGTGGAGCTGGGCGCCTTTCTCTTCTGCCCTGAATGATGTTGCGGACATCACCGATGCCTGGATGATAGGCTTGAGGAGCATTGTTCGAGTATCGATCCGGTACATAGCCTGGTAAGTCGGTCGCTGAACGCATACCTTGGTACGAAGAAGTTGGCCCTGTGGCTTTAGCCGTATCGTTCCTGTTCACAGGTCCAGTCCCTCTTGGTGTCAAAGTACCGCTTGCTGTGCTTCGGTAGCCTCTCAGACCAGCGAGTGAAGGGTCTGGCGTAGGATACGTGATCGGATCGGTCATGTCCTGCTCAATCTGCGCATCGACTTCTTCTTGGATGTGCTCGTCGACATCAGCATCGCCGGATGGTAGAGGCATCATGAGATCCTCGGTGGTGGCGTCGATGAGGTCCTGCTCGACATCCAGAAGGCTGACTACCTCGCGCAGGTCTTGCTTGTCCTCCTTCTCCGAATGATCGTTCTTGTACAGAATCGATCGATCGAACACAACATCTCGCGTGCGCACGACGCGGTCAAGCTCAGGGACCCAAATCCGAAATATGTTGGTGGACTCGTACCCAAGAAGATAACCAAGTCGTACCCTGGAGCGCAATCGATCTGCTCTTTTGAGGTCTTTGCGGTGGACATATGCTCTACAACCGATGGGTGCAAAGTGGGCAATCGACGGTGGTCGGCTATGGACTGCCTCAAAACTGGATCTGAACCCAAGCTTGTCGATGGGAGTCACGTTCTGTAGATGTGCGCCAGTGACGAAGAGCTCGTTGGCGAACTTCTGTGGAAGGCCAGAGTCGAGGTGGAGAGCTCTCATTCGCTTCACGAGCGTGTCTCCAGCCTTCTCCGTGTGGCCGTTCTGTTGGGGTGTATCGGCTGAGCGAGGCTCTACCTTGATTCCTGCAGCGCGACAGGCGTCATAGAGGTCGTTGCCGTACCCGGTGTCGTTGTCGATGCGAAGAACGATAACGCAGTAGTTGTATTGGCGCTGTATGCGAACGACGAGTGCCTTGAGTGTGGGTACCAGTACATGCTGAGCCCTCGTGGCTAGCGTAGTGGCTTCGTGCCATTCGGTGTACTCACACACTGCGTGCAGGCCGTATTTGTCGCCGTTGTAGCTGTCTGTCCCTCTTGGGCAGAGCTGGACGAGGTCTATGCCTATGCGATAGAAAGGTCGTGTCGCCGGGTCGGACGATGAGCGACGAGAGATCAGCTGGTGCATCTTCGTCTCGATGCAGATTCTGCACTTCGTCCAGGTCGGTACCGGTTCATGGCCCACGAGTTCCACGCCAACCACATTGTCAGCAAGATGTTTGATTGCTTCTGCTCCTGGATGACCCAGCAGCTGGTGGGCCTCGGGTGCAGTCAGCTTCAACACCGGACGTGGGTCGACCGAGGGTCGAAAGCGTGCTGCCATGACGGCGAGTGAGCTGAGCTCAGGTCGAGATGATGGGTTGGCGTCGATTAACCAGTGGCCATTGTCAAAGTCCAGATGGCAAAAGACATTCTGAGGTGTTTTCAGGTACAGCAAGTCCCGTCCTGAGTCGAAATGTATGCCCTGGGAACGACAGCGCGACAGCCCTAGGATGTTGGCAAAGAATCCTTCCACGTAGGCAACCATGGTAAGGCGTACAGGCAACGATCCGGAAGTGCCTTTAGCCTCTAGGATGACTTCACCCCATTCCTGTATCCGCATGGCCTGTCCTCCAGCGAAGACAATCTCCCCGTCTGTGGCTTCTCTGAGTGTCTTCCAGCCAAACTCTTTGGTGTTGCACACATGGATGTTGGATCCGGGATCTAAAATCCATCGATTCATCAGGTGTGGAATGGGTGGATCCTTCTTCACTGCTGCTGAGAGCACGACAGCTTGAAGGGCGTACGTGTGGGGGACACCTTCTATCGCTCGACCATCATCCATGGCGAATGGAGTCGATACCGAACGAGCGACAGTGTCTGTTTGCACCGCACTTGAACCTACCTTAGATCCTATCCTTTCCTCTACGAGTCTTTGGATCCTTTGTTTCTTATCCTGGTTCTTGAGGGCCGCTTTGACCTTTTCTTCCTTGGCTTGGTCTCCTCTGAACCCCTTGGGTACTCGCTCTGGAGCTAGAATAGCTAGGATGATCTTGCATTCGCTGTAGAAGTGGTAGTCTCCGCACAGACATTTTGGTTTCCTTCGATTCGCGGCTTGGGGTGCGCGTTCTCGCTGCTCGCTCGCGGGCTGTGCAGCCTGAAGAGAAGCGCCAAATGTGCCAAGCGAAGATGTAACTGGATTGACTCGACGATGGAAATTCCTGAAACTCGCAATGAGGTCTCGGACTGTCGGAAGTCTTCTACCGTCCTCATGAGCATCGTAAAGTTTGTCGAGTTGGTTGGTGGCCCAGGAGTCCTGGATCGGCTTCACCGCAATGAGGAACTCTTCCTGTGCGCGTAGACCGGCAACCTCCGCCATGCTGAGGTCGGAGCATTGGTCTGTGATGGTGATCCATTTTTCCAGCCACATCTCGATACTGCGACCCCGTGGACTCTTCAACAGGTCTCTGTATTTCGTTTGCAGTTCCCGCTCTCGGGTCCTGTCACTGGGGCAGAGATGTTGCTTCAGGGTCGTCAGTCGGTCGTAAGCAGTGGTCCTGTCCTTGAGGAGATAGAGGTGGCGCTGTGCAACCGTAGCTAAGATCTCCGAGGCAAGCGCCTTGAGAGCGCGATTCTTCTTCTCCCATTGTGGAGATTCGTAGTTGAACGTATCAAGGGCATCGCGATAGTCTTCCTGCTCCTGTTTCCCGAGCTGAGAGTGTCTAGTCGCATTTTCCTTGAAGTCGGTAAGACGTGGGCGCGTAGGCTGTGGCCCAAGGTCTTGTGGCGGTTTGCTGGGATCGCAATGTTCCCAGACGTCGTTCTGCTCGGCCCTATCGCGGCGGAGCATGAGCCAATCGGCCCAGTCAGATGGCTTGTCGAGGATCACCGTCGTCTTGGTGATAAGCCCTGAGGAGTCGGTTATGGTCGACATGATTGTGACCGATGGTGGATGTGCGACGCGAATAGGCAATCAGGCCGTATGGGTCGCTGCAGATGTAGCCGAACAGAGGCAATCGGGCACTCTGAACGCCGGTAGTGTGCACAGGTGATGCGTGTCTATCGCTGTGGCTGCTAGTGCACAGGACTCGTGTATGGACGCAGATGGGTCGCTGTACGATCGCTGTGGCTAATGCACGCTGCACAGAAGACAGCAGTCAGACGCTGTGACTGACCTTTGATTGCGAGGCTCAGGCTCGGCAATCAGCATGTGTGTGCTGAGCGACAACGAAGTGCTCAGTAGCTAGGTGAACGCAGTAATTGGCAACTTGCTAGAAAGCGTGTTCCGGGCTCATAACTCTAAAGTATAGGTGTGGGGAAGAAGAATGAAGACTGAGTTGATTGCTATAGATAACTACCGTTCTGTACTTATATCCTCCATGGACTAGGGTCTGTCTGATGTGCGTGGGATGGTAGGTTTCATATACCAAAAGCAAACATACCACAACTATGCTTAGTCACGTGAAGGCCAACAGAAAACTTAATAATATTATAATTAAGAACTAATATCTACTACTAAACATTTAAAAGTTTAGAAATAGACTATTTAGAGCACAGATATTTACAGTTTTAGATTTCTGAGGCGTATACAACTTAATACGCATAAAAAAAGGTAAAAAATAGAAAATAGTATTCTAGACGCGGTATAAGTATTATAAATATTTTATAATACTATTTAGTTTTACTAACGCACCTGCGATATATTAAATACTTATTAATAACGTGTTAAAAGTATATCTAAACATATTTATTATCGCATATCTAGATAATATCTTAGTCTTTTCTAAAAACTTTAAAAAACATATCCAGCACGTATAAACAGTACTAGAGTATTTAGAAAAAGCGGGACTACGACTTAAACTAAAGAAATATAAATTCTATAAAAAAAAGGTTAAATTTTTAGAATATATTATAGAAAAATACAGAGTTAAAATTAGTTTAAAAAAAATTAAAGTTGTTAAGAACTAGCTAATACTAAAAAACGTTAAAAATATATAATTCTTTTTAGAATTCTGTAACTTTAATAGGCAGTTTATTAACTACTACTTAAAAAAGGTACTACTACTTACTAAGTTAATACGAAAAAATATACTATTTAAATAGAATATAAACTAGTAATAAGCTTTTAAAACACTTAAAAAAGCAAGCGTATCGCCGCTAGTTTTTATATTTTTTACTAGTAAAAAACTTTTACGCATAGAAACAGACGCATTAAACCTAGTAATAAAAGTATATATTAATTAAAAAAAAAAAGGCAAATAGTACCTGATTGCTTATTACTTAAAAAAATTCAGCAGAGCTGAAGAAAATTATAATATTTATAATAAAGAACTACTTGCTATTGTAGACTTTTTTAAATATTAGAAAATCTATACAGAAAGCTGTTTAGAACTTACAGTATATTCAGATTACAAAAATCTAATAATATTTATAATAACTAAACTATTAGACTAATAACATACTAGATAAAGCGAAAAACTAAAATAGTATAAATTTAAAATTGTTTACACACTAAGTAAAAAAAATAAAAAAGCAGATATTTTAAGCTAAAAAACGGACATCGCAGAAACTAAATTAATAAATAAAACTGCTATTTTTAAGTAAGCGCTAGACAGTACTTTAAAACCGGCACGCAGTATTAACTTTATTATAACAGTATACTAACGAGTACTAGAAGAACTTTATTAAACTATTATTTAGTAGTATTACAAAAATCTGTTGCACGGACACCCAGATATTAAACAGATAATTAAACTAATATAACGGACGTACGATATTTCTGGATTAAAAAACAAAGTAGCAAAGTTTATTAAGAAATATATAATATATTAAAAGAATAAGTATAGTATACACGCCCAGTACAGAGAGCTATAAGCTGTAGAAATACTAAACAAACTCTAAACAGATATTGCTATAGACTTTATTACCAGACTATTAACATCTTATAATCTAGTTTCTAAAATACTTTATAATGCTATTTTAGTAGTTGTAGACAGATTTACGAAATACGCAGAAATAATTCTATTTAGAAATAACTATACTGTACTAGAACTAGTATAGGTTATTTTAGATTACGTAGTTAGGTATTACAGATTACTTTAATTAATTATCAGCGATAGAAATAAACTTTTTATATTAAACTACTAGACAATACTAATATTAGCTATTAGAATTAAAAAAAAATTATTAACAGTATACTATCTACAGATAGACAGTTAAATAGAGAGAATAAACTAGACTATAAAGACATACCTACGGATGTATAGCAACTAAAAACAGAATAATTAGATATTATTACTATCTATAGTATAACTCGTATTTAATAACAGAGAATTAGTAATAATAAAGCAATTTTCTTATTACGTATTACACGGGATATATCTAAATTTTCTACTACTAAGAATTAAAAAAGAATAAATTAAGCCAGTTACAAGTTAAATAATAAATAAATTAAAAAAATTATAAGAACTTTACAAATAACTACAGAAGAATATCAAAACAGTATAACGCAAAACTATTTTTTATATTAACTAGAAACGAGAAATAGCACCTTAGCTAAAAAAGAGAGATAAAGTATATTTTCTTACAAAAAACTTTTAAACAATACAACTAAATAAGAAATTAGACTACGTTAAGGTTAGACTATTTTTAATTCTAGAGCAAAAGAGACTAGTTAACTATAAACTTTAACTCTCTGCTAATACTAGAATATATTTAGTATTCTACGTGTTACTATTAGAATCTGCTGACGCCGAAACACTAGTCTAAAAATACTTCTATTACGAGACAGAAAAAGAAGTTAAATTTAAAGTAGAAGCGTTAGTAGGCTACCGCGAGATAGAACAGAATAAATTCTATAATAACTACTTTATATAAGAATAGTTAGTTAAATAGAAAGAATATCTAGAGTTAGAAAACACTTAGAAACTAGAACGAAATCTGAAGAACTGTCAGTAACTACTTAAAAAAAACTAAAAATAAAATTACCTCTACTATTACACAGAAGTAATTAAAAAAAATATATCTGAAGAAAGACGACATATCGTACACAATCAAACACTTAAAAATTTATTATTATATACTCGCTACTAACAGAAGCAACAGCGGAATTAATAAAGTCTATTATAGACTATATCGCAGGTAAAAACCTAACTAAAGTATTAGCAGCTAGATAATTTATAAACTGTACAGCGTCTAACTTACTAGTCTCTTCTATTTCTAAAACTATATAAAGCGCTTTTTTCTTCGCGCGCTTCTCTGTCTGTTTTAATATTTTTTTATTCTGTATTAGTTGCAATATTACCTGCGCTAATAACTTTTTATTTTTATCTACTTTTTTTTAATACTTTTCGCGAGTACAGTTAAGCGATTTTTATAATAAGCTCACACAGAGACAACCGAGCTTAGTATATTTAGTATACTTTAAACAAAAATTAGATATAATAAAACAGTCTTAACTAAGAGCAAAACACTTATCGTAAAAAAAAAAAGAAATAATATTTATATAACAAATTTCAGCTGTAAAACAAATATAACAAGCTTAAAAGTTAGAAAATATAATATACTAGTTATATTTATAAAACGCAGGGCAACAGCGTTTATAAGCAAAACTACTAATAGATTATATAATTTAAAAACGAATTCTGGGAAAAAAGGAATAGTGTTATAATTTAGTCTTAGAAAAACCCGGGTAAGTAATACTAGAGGCGCGGCTCTAATTATATATACAAATACGCGCTTAAAAAAGAACTGCTGTACTACATTACGTAATTAAAAAAACTATATAATTTAAAGTTTACGTTTTAGTATAGTAAGCGCTTACAGTTTACTAGCGTAAGCGCTTACAGATAATAATAGTAAGCGCTTATAATAAGTACGGGTAAGCGTAATCGCAGCACATATATATAGTTCGCATAATTATACTTTATAATTATATTTACTTTATTAGCAAATCTATTATTTAGAATTAACTATTAATCTATTGTACTCTATCGCTAATACGGAGATCTGTACAGTATATCGCACATCGTTCTACTTACGTAACTCTACTAGTACTTATCCCTGAGAATCAACCTAAGCAGCTACTTGCTTCCTAGCCTCGCTTATAGCCTGTAGCACAGTCTTAACAGCTTTTTTCTCTTACTAACTTATTAAAAAATATAACTTTATTTAAATTTGAATTTTTTATATTTTTTAATTTTTTTTATTTAAATACAGCTTTTTAGTACTAATATTTATACTATAATTTTCTTTTTTTAAATATTTTTATAAGCTTCTTTTAGAAATTTTTATATTTTTTTCTAATAATATTTTTTTATTTTTTTTTAGAGCTTTTAATTAAATCTCTATTAATAATTTTTTTTTCTATTTTTAATAGTTTAGTTCTATCTTTTTCTAAATCTTTTTTTAAACTATTAAACAATTTTTTTTTATTTATTCTTTATATAGTATTTTTAATACTTATTTTATTTTTATTTAATATATTAGAAATAGTTATAATAGATATATTAGCTTTTAAAACAAAATTAACTTTTTTTTATAGTCTAAGAATTAAAGTTCTATTTTGTTTTTATTTAGAAGAAATAGAGATTTAGATTTCTATTTCTGAAATATTTTTTTTATACTAATTTAACTAGTTTATTATTATATAATTAGTACTTATATAAGCAAAACTTTATTTTTTAAATTTTTTTTTTTACAATAAATTTTTAGCTTTAGTTTTTTTCTTACGTAATATAAACTAAACTTAATTAAATTAGCGTAGAATAAAAAGCTTTAATAATTTTTTTAATAAAAAATAAATCAGCTTTTAAATTTTTATTTTTTTTTACTATACTTTTACTCTTAATTAATAAGCTATAAATATTATATAAGCTATATATTATTTTTCATATTAAAAAAGTGTTTATAAATCTCTTTAAAATTAAATTTTTTTTTTTTTTAAAAGCTGGTTTAGTTACAGAGTTATACTAGTTTAAAAAGTATCACTTTTTTTTAGTTTTTTTTCGTATTACTTTACTGTACTAAAGTACTTATAAATACGCAACTCGTTTATATACGCGACTTACTTACAAATTATATTATATATTTATTAATAATTTAAATAGTTTTTATTATTTTTAGTAACTATTCTTTTAAATATCTAACTAGCGTTATTACTATTTATACTTATTATCTATATTTATTATTTCGTTCTAGTTTAGTAAAGCTAAAAAAAAAAAAAAACTTTTACAGTTTTTTCAATAGCTGTTATAATAAAAAACTTAATAAGTTTTAAGCTTTTATATAAATACTTAGTATTAAGTAGTTTATTTACTTATATAGTCTGCTTACTTATAGTTTATAATAAATATATTTATTAATAATTTAAATATTATTTTTATTTACTATTTTATTAAATACTTTACTAGTATTATTCTATTTATACTTATTATTTATATTTAGTATTTAGTTTTAGCTTAATAAAGTAAAAAAAAAAAAAATCTTTTTACAGCTTTTTAAATATATTTATAGCAAATTTAAGCAAATTTCTAATATTTACTCTATATCTACTGTTCGATTTCTGTTTTTTTTTACTGTTTCTATTTTATTATTAACAAGCAGTAAGTATATTATTCTATTTCTGTTCTATTTTAGTTAGCACGTACTACCTATTACGTAATTTTATATATTTTATAATATTATTTTATTATATAATGTAATATTAACACGTAATTTACGCTTTTATTTTAAATAATAATAAATATTTATTTTAATAATTTTTTCTATTTCTAACTTATAATAACTATAACTTTAACTGTACAACTTTTAAATATATTTTTAGTTTTTAATTTTTTATATCTATATTATATAGTTTATATAATTACTACTATTTACGTACTTACTTTTTAATACTATTACTTTCTAGTATTTTAATTATTTTATATATATTTTTTACTGTTGCAGTTATATAAATATTACAGTAAAATTATATATAGTATATTTATATATAGTATAGCTTATAGTTATAGCAAAAGCTTAAGAAAAGAGATTGGATTAATATGTATTTTTATAGTAAAAGTTTAAAAAAAAAATATAATTAACTAAATAAACTGTTAACGCTAAAAGATATTTATAAATGCTATTTTTTATAACTGCTATTATTTTATAATTACTGTTATATATTAGCAGTTACTTAAATATAAAACATATATAATATACAGATTAATACTACTACTACTGCTGTTTAAACTACTATTTTTTTTTAATACTTTTAAAAGCTTATAAAAAAAAACTATTTACTAAATAAAATATTTAAATAAAAACGCTGCGTAATAGAGTTAAAATTTTAATTTTAATTTATTATTAGTATTAAAAACTTTAGCTAAAGCTTTAAAAAAAAGTTATTTTTATTATAAGCTAAAATTATTAAAATAACGCTAACTACGCTAAGCGTAGTTATAAAAATTAAAGCTTTATAAATTATTACAGCTATTATAGTTATTATAGTTATTTACGCTACGTTAGCTGTAAACTATTTTAGTTTTATAAAATAGCTTACTTATAATAAGTTTTAATTAAAATAAAATACTTTTTTTATAATTTAAAAAAGTTGTAATTTAAAAGTTTTAGTTAAAAACTATAAATTTATTTTATACAGTTTTAGTACAGTAGATAGTATTTTTATATTTATAGATATTAGAATTAAAATTTACAGCTTAATAACTGTAAAGCTGTGTCTTATTATAATCTATTATAGCCTATTATAGAGTGTTCTAGGTTAGCTTAGTTACAAGCGTGATAGTATATATTTCTGAGTTACTGTAAGCTGTCTTGGCAGCAATTCATCTCTTTTTTCTATATAATAATATATAATTAGGTTTTTTTTACCTGTCTATCCGTATTACTGTAACTTTTATACTCTACTTTAAATTTATATCTAATATTTAAATCGCTTGTTATATAGTATAAAATAAATAGTATTAAACTATTATAGCTAATAACTATGCGGATCTATAAACCCTACTTAGTACCTCTAAAAGTACTAAAAAAATAAAAATTGGTATTCTATACTACAGTAGTAGTAAAAAAAATAGTTAGAGGTAAAAAGACAACTATAAATAATAAAAAGATAATACTAAACTAGCAGAGCCTAGTAAGAATCGCAAGACCTTATCGTCGCTAGAACTAGAAATAAATACTCTATTTTAATTTAAAACGCTAAAAGTATTAGAAGAACTGCGCTAATAGTTTAAAAACAAATAATAATAAAAAGAATTATAATAACTATCTAAATTACGCTGTAGATACGAGCAGAGTAATATAACAGCTTTTAATAAAGCTATAAGTAATATAAAAATTACTATAATAGCCTATTTTGTACCAGAATAGACGAATCTACTACGCTTTAAACTACTTTATTATTATAAAAAAAAAAATAAAGTAGACTATAACTAATAGCTCCGCGATCATAAAAATTACTATATAAAAAACTTATAATACTTTAAAGCAGATAAATAAAAAATTTTATTTAGTTTATAATATACGAGTAAGAATGTAAGAACTCTTTAAGAGACGTATACAGTACATATATACTAGAATAATCTATATTAGGCTTTTATATAGCAAAACTTAAAGAAAAAGATACTAGAGATATTAGATATAGTAGAAAAACGCAAGTAATCTGCTTATAATTTTATTAAAGCCTGTAAGTAAAAGCTTTTACAGTCTCTAACAGACTTTTTTAATTACTTCTAGCTTTTATAGATTAAAATAAAAAAGTTAAATTTTTATAAAATAGTAGTTAAATTTACTAGAGCATTTTTAGAGAAAATCCGACGTAAATTATAATACTTTTTTTAATAAAGTTATTTAGATTTTTTACAGGTAGAGCAGAAGGCGAACAGAATCTACAGAAATCTGTTATAGAAAAGTAAAATAAAAAAAAATTAGAAAGAAGATAAGTAAGAATCTAGTACGCTAATAAACTTTAATTCTACAGAGTTAAGCTAAAAAAAGAAAAAAAGAGATAAAAATAATTTATAACGGGCTAAAATGCTTTAAAAGTATAAGAAAAAGTCTAAGACGGATATAGTGTGCTATATCTATAAGAAACAGAGTTATATTATACTCTGTTACCCGAATAAAGTAAAAAAAAAAGCTTACTTTTCTAATAAGAAAAGAAAAGCTAAGAGCTAGAGAGATTAGACTTCTATTTTTTAGTTTATATCGACCTAATATAGATAAAAAAGTTAGAGAATTTTAAGAAAATACTAAATATTAAAAAACCTACGCTACTCTCTTTTAAAGTAGAAATAAAAAGTTTTATAAAGCTAGATGCTATAGTAAATAGCAGAGTATAGTTTAATGTTATTTTAGTAACAGTAGCAAAAGAACAGAATTTAATTATTTATTCTGTACTAGAAATTATTCTACTATTTTTAAATAAATTAGATTATACTGTTTATAAGTCTACAGTCGCGGAGATACGTATTAAAAACTTAAAAAATAAAATACAGATCTACAGAATTCTGTTTATAGTTACTAATTTTAAAAAACTGCTAATATACTTAGAACTACTTTAAATTAATTAGTTTAACTTAAAGTTGAATTTTCGGAGCTAAAAGATGCTCTTTAGAAGTATTAAAGGCTATAGTAGTTTAAAATATACTAAAATAGCTATAGAGAACGTAAATTAGTTTAAAAGAATACTTTTAAGTTCTGATACAGACATTTACATCTGTTTAATTAGTTAACTTTAAAATATATTAGCGCTTAGGTTAGAGACGCCTATTTTAAAACTAGAATACTAAAAATTTAAAAATATAGTTAAGCCTGACAAAGTATTAGTGCTACTTATATATAGTAACTAAGATTTTGTAATAGAGCTGTAACTTAGCATAAATCTACTTTACTAACCGCTTTATAATATATTAATAGTTAAACTAGAATATCTTCGCAAATATATAGAAAAGTATTTTTAGAGAGAATAGATAAAGTAGTTAAGATTTCTAGCTGGAGCACCTATTTTTTTTATAAAAAAAAAAATAGAATTTTATAACTATGTATTAATTACAGAGGCTTAAATAAGATAATAGTTAAAAATCAGCATCTGTTACTGTTTATAGCCGAGTTTCTAAAAAAATTATTAAAAGTAAAATAGTTTATAAAGCTGGATATCCAGAAAGCGTACTATAGAATACGTATCTAAAAAAGCAACAAATAGAAAACGGCCTTTAGAATAAGATATAGTTATTTTAAATACTTTATAATGCTTTTTAGCCTAACTAACGCCTCTACTATCTTTTAATTTTATATTAACTAGGCTTTAGCAGGGCTAGTTAATATAATATATATTATATACTTAGATAATATTTTAGTCTATTCTAATACAGAAAAGGCTTATATAGATTACGTTAGAGAAGTCTTAGAAAAACTAAAGCAAGCTAAGTTATATATAAAACTTAGTAAGTGTGAATTCTATATATAACAGATAGAATATCTAGAATATATAGTGTGTTTAGAAGGGATTAAGGTTAATTTAAAAAGGGTTAAAATAATCTAAAACTAGCTAATACTAAAAATAGTAAGAGATATTAGAGTATTTATTAGTTTTATAAATTACTATAAAAAGTTTATTACTAACTTTTTCTGTATTACTTTACTGTTAACTAAAATAATTTAAAAGAGGCTAAACGCGGCTAGAGGCGGCCACGCCTAAAAAAAAAAAAAAGCGTAAAAGTTAATTTTAATTAAGAAGTAAAATAAGCTTTTATATAAATAAAGAATGCCTTTTTTTTAATTCTGATTTTAGCTTACTTTAACTTTTAAAAACTAATAAAAGTTAAAGTAGACGCTTTAGAAGGCGCGATTTATAGTATTATAAGCTAGAAAAACCTAAGCTAGAACAGAAAGAACTAATAGAGACCTATTAGGTTCTTTTTAAAAAAAATAGACTAAGCCGAATACAATTATAATACTTATAATAAGAAATTGCTCGTAATAGATAAGAGTTTGTTTTATTAGTAATACTACTTTTAAAAAACGCTATTTAAGCTTTTTACGGACTATAATAACTTTAAGTAGTTTATAGAGACAAAAATACTTAACTACTACTAAATTAGAGTATACGAAAAATTTACAGAGTATAATTTTATTATAATTTATTACTTAGAAAAGCTAAACTCTGCGGACAGCTTATTAAAAAAGCTGAATTATATAAAAAAAGTTTAATAACTATTACAGAAGAGTAATAAAGCCTATATAGAGCTACTACGAGCTATAATAACCCGGAAATTCTTATAAAACCCCGTAATACTAGCGATAATTACAAGATTATTTAGAGAGTATATAGATAGTACTAGAATACTTTAGATAAAACATCAGAGGCTTTTAGGACCCCGTATCAGAAAAAAACTACCCGAAAAAAAGAAGAAAAATAAAAAAAAAGAAATAAAAAGAGAAAGTTTAAGAGAAAAGAATAGAGATATTTTAATTTTAGACTTTTGTAGTAAAGACAGTAAAAAAAATAAGTAAAAAACTCTTTTAAAAAGAAAAGAAAAACAACTTTTTACCTCTATTTTAAAATAATACTAAACAACTAACTAGTTAAAATTATAACTAAGTACAGATTAGAAGAAGGCTAAAGCATTTTAAGAATACTATAATAGTTTAATAGCAGGTTACTTCGGAGTAAAAAAGACGCTAGAGAAAATTAGACGTAAGTACTATTAGAAAAAAATTAGAAAAAACGTAGAAGCGTACTATAATAACTGTTTAAAGTATAAAAAATTAGTCGCAGCTAGATACCGCTTTTATAGTTTATTAAACTTTTTTCTAGCTTTTAATAAGCTGTAGTTAGACGTTATAATAGACTTTATTACTAAACTTCCTCTATTAAAATACTTTAGCTAAGTATACGACTTAATACTAATAGTAGTAGACTAATTAATAAAAATAGTCTACTATATACTAGTCTGAGCGAATTAAACCGCTTAAAACCTAGCTTAAATCTAAATAAAAGAAATAGTCTAATTTTATAGAACTCTAAAAAATATTATTTCGGATTAAAAACTCTTAATAAATTCTAAGTATTAGAATAGTTTTTATTACTACTTAAGTACTTTAAAAGTTTTATTTTTTATTTATTATTTTAAGACAGATAAATAAACAGAGAGACAGAATTAGACCCTAGAATAGTATTTTAGATGCTATTATTGTCTAAAACAGAATAACTAAATAATTTAGTTGCTAATTATAAAATTTATATATAATAACAGCGTACACGTAACTACTATAATTATACTATTTTAAGTATACTATAAAGCGGACTTAAGAGCGCTAGACTGGCCCGGAATATCTTTAAATAGCGAAGAATTACATTTAAAAAATAATTTAGTAGTAAAAGTACTTGTTTTACAGACAGAATGTCGCCGGAAAATTAAAATAGTAAATAAATACTAAAAAAAGTACTCTGATAAAAAGAGAAAGTATATTTTTTTAGTAATAAAGAATAAGGTGCTTATATTAAACAGGTATATACGCTTAATAAAGCTGAAAAAAAAACTAGATTAGAAATATATAGAACTAGAGACTATTATAGCCTAGATTAGGCCAGATGTATATAAAGTAAACCTACCTAAACTACAAAGCATCCACCTAATCTTCTATATATTATTACTAGAAAAATATACTAAGAAAAAGATAATATAACTTTAAAGCGAACTACTAGTAGACATATTACGCATAATAGGCGATAATATCTATTTTATTAAAAAAGTACTAGATCGGAGAGAATCTTTAGTTAGTATTTAAAAATATTTAGTAAAATAGAAAAATTACTCTGAAAAAAAAAATTTTTAGAAATCTAGACTAAATATAAGCGCTAGCGCGATTAATAACTTCTAAAAATAAAAAAGTATTTAGAGCCGACGAATAAAAGAGAGTAAATAAGCTACTTTATGCTATAAAGCTCTATTATAGCCTACGATAGATTAAAATGCCTAGAAAAAAGCTAGATAACTTTTAAGTAAGCTAGTATCCGAAAATTTAGCTGAAAAAAAAAGAATAAGAAATATAGCTACCTTTACTTTATATTTTTTCCTAAAAAATATATTAGGTTTTTTATATAAAAAGGTGTTTAATAGCGCTATAATTCTAAAAAAATATAGAATTAAAAACTATACGAAGAGGTTAAAAAAACTTATAAAAATGTTACTAGCCTATTATAGTCTAAAATAACCTATAAAGAACTAAAGAATATTATAATAAGGTATAAGGGAAAATATTAGAGTAAGAGAACTTATATTATAAAGAACTATTTAAAAATTAGGTAGAGGGCTACTAAAAACCCCGGGTATCACCTATATACTTTAGAAGAAACTATAACGCCAAAAAAGAAGCTAAAAAAAACTAACCTAGACTTTTCTACGCTATAATACTCTATAAGAGCCTGTATTAATTTATACTATTATATATTAACTAGGCACAGGCCGCAGTAAGGGGCTCGATCTGTCTCTAGAGCTTTTTAATTTTTTTTATAAAAATATTTTTTTTGTTTTTTAAAGCACGCGCACGTTCAGCCTTAAAATTAATAATTTAAGTTTTTAATTTTTTTTTCTCTTAGGTAGCTGTAGCAGCTAGACTAGAAACAGTTTTACTACTACGACTTTAGAAAAAAACGTTAGTATAGGCTATTATAGCGTATAATAAGCTATTTTATCTTTTTTTTAGGCGTATTACTATTTTTTTAGTTAGTTTTAACTTAAGCGGATATAAAAGCTTTAAAAGTATATTTTTTAGCTTCTACTTTGGCAGCGACGCTTTTAGAGTTTTACTTATACTTACTAAAGCGTATTTTAAACTACGGAGTGTTATTAGCAGAAACTGTACTATAATATAGTATTAAATAAGTATTATAGAGAATAAACTTTCTATAAAGTGTTAGAATAGCCTAAAATACTTTAAAATAAAAAATTTTAGAGAAATTACTGTAAAAAACGCTTAAAAAGCGCTTTACAGATATAAGTTAATTTAAACTACTAAATTTCTATTTTTACAGTATTAAAGTAGATTTTTTTATAATAAGTTTTTTAAGTAACTGCTCTAGCGTTATTAAAAACTATAATAATTTAAACTATATAGTAACCGCAGCGGATCTTAAGCAGAAGATTATAAATTATATTATATTTGTTATAAAGAGCTTTAGGCATCTGAAAATAGGTTAAAAAGCTCTATAATAACTAAGAATAGCCTAAAATAGCTATAAAAAAGACAGAAACTTACCGTATAATACTTCTGGTTACTAATAAAGCACTTAAAACACTGCTTAAACAGTAATATCTTATTTTTCTCTGTTTTAACTAACTATTTTTTATAAAAGTTTTTAGTAGATTTATTAGAAACAGAATACAGACAACTAATCTGCCTAAAAAATTAATACTCTTTTTTACTAAAAAAAAAAATATAACAGATATAAATGTAATAGATAAACCTGCTATTGTTTAGAATATCGTTTCTAACTTTAGTAAAGTCTATAATAGATAATAATAGAGTGAAATAAGTTGCTAGAGGGTAGAAAAGTTTAAAATAGTCTAATTATTACGTATACGGTTTCTAAACTAGTTAGTTAAAACTATAATATAATAAAATAGAATATTATAGAATATTATAGGGCATTATAAACTGTAATACTTTATAATATTTTATAATAAAGAGTATAATAAAGTGCGGTACTCTATAATACTCTAAAATAGAAAGTATAAAGAAATCTTAAAAAACTTACTAAATTAAGAGTAGAAAGTAGAAGAGAAAAAGACTAGAAGCTAGAAAGTATTAGAAAAACTCTTTATATATTTTTAGAAGGTATTTTTACTTTTTTTCTGTTAGAACTTCTTTACCGCAACTTTTTTTAATATTTTACTTTTTTACTTTTACTTTTTTTACTAAAGTAAAATAACTTTAATTTAATTCTAAAAAAGAAAAACTAGTTATATTTATGCCTACTATAGTCTATAGTAGCCTACTAAAAGATAGAGTATTAAATTTTAACTTTTATAGTAAATAGAAAAAACTGCTGTAGACTATAGCGAACTCTAATAAATTAAATTAATAAGTTTTAACTACTAGATTAAATAACTAAAGTTGCTGTATTTTATTATAAATAGTAATAAAACAGAATATCTAAACTGGATATAATTTTTAAACTATAAAGTTACTATATTCTGCTATAAACTGCTAGAAATCTAAAAGTATAAACTGTATTTTTTAAATAAAGACTAAAGTATAGAATAGATATTTATAATTACTATTTTTTTTATCTACGGGCATAATAGTGTATAAAATTGTATACTATTAAGAAAAAAGGTAATATAAGGCTGTATCTTATTATAATCTATTATAGCCTATTATAGAGTGTTTTAGGTTAGCTTAATTATAAGTGTAATAGTATATATTTCTAAGTTGCTGTAAGCTGTTTTAGCAGTAATTTATCTCTTTTTTCTATACGACAATATACAATTAGATTCTTTTTACCTGTCTATCTGCATTGCTGTAACCCTTACACTCTACTTTAAATTCGTATCTGACAATAACTTATTAAAAAAAAAAACTTTACTAGCTTATAAATTATAATTATTCGCTTTAATATTATAATAACTTTAAATAAGCTTTTATAAATATTACTGCTTTAAAGCTTTAAAGCTTTAAAACTTTAAAATAATATTTTATTTTAAACTATTATAACTCTTATAACTTATATACTTATAAAATAAAAATTACTTATATACTATAAATTAAAACTGTTATAGTAACTAAGTATATATACTACTAACTATATACTAACGTTAATAATCTAAATATTTTTTATTATTTTTAGTTACTGTTTTGTTAAACGCCTAACCAGCGTTATTACTGTTTATACTTATTATCTGTACTTATTGTTTAGTTCTGGCCCAGTAAAGCTGAGAGAAAAGGACTCCTACAGCTCTTCAGATCTACTGTTCGGTTTCTCTGTATAATAGCAGTAGAATTATAACGCAATGAAGTTGGAACAATTACAACATCATGATATTCGGGTGGCTTGTTACGCGAACTGGCTCATAACGCGCACGGGCACAGTACACGCGTCGCATTATTGACGTGTTCGATCTGCTTGAGTCTTCCTCACTTCTAGTCTGACACCTCAAGGTAGGGTAAAGCTACGCAGCCTCGCAACCTAAAACAGACTCACTCGTCAAAGGGGAGCGACTCATCATTTAGTGCGACTTCTCAAATCTAGCCATGAAATACAAGCATATTTCGCATCATGATTGTTATTTTGATTATCTGGAAAGGTACATCTTTCCTGCAACACAGCAGCCTTGGCTTCCTCGAACAGAACCATCAAGTTCTGCAAGTACTAATATCCAGCGCCACGTAGAGGCGACTGCTCATGCTGGAGGTTTGTTTTTCGTTTTTGGACTGGGGTCCCCTTGACGTCGGTGCAAATGATATGACACCATTGACATGCACGTTCTGCTGCCATCAGAACGTAACGTGTAGCGCTGTCAACACACTAGCCCGAGGGTGCACCGTTGGGCGACTCTGAAACTGGCAACAACGTAAAGCTTGGTATTCGCCGAGGCAAGTTGGAGAGGGTCTGGACGTTCAAGGTTGGGACAGCCGCCACCCAACAAGGGAGTTGTCGAGCATTGGGTACTGTGGAACACTTAGTATGGGGTCAGGACTTTGAATGTTGATGACATACCCATTTTATCATTTGGTGAAAGACACTAACAAAGGAAACCCCCAGTCCGCACCCCAAAAGAAATGATCAACAACCCGGACTAATAAGTTGCTGATAGAGGTTCCAAAATTTCAGAGGTTGCGTGAGGTTAAATAGCTAACCTACCCCTGTCAGCTGAGCTCTCTTACTGCGCCCGTACGCGACGCGTGGTGGGGCTGATCAGCTCGCTTGCCTGATCAGCTCGCTTGCCGAACACGTTATCACTCCTAGCTGACCTAACTCTGTCAGCTGAGCTGTCTCGCTGCGCCTCCACAATCGTCAATTCGGCGTTTATGCTGCCTTACATGCTGCCTTACTTGCTGCCTCGCTATCCACACTTGCACACTTAACTCTGCTTTTAAGTCACGCGGATACAAGGCAACGAGTCGGAAGTATGCGCGTTACGGCGACACAGCCACCATCACTCCTAGCTGCCTCCACAAGCAAGGTATACGCCAGCTTTGCCACGACTTGCTCATGAAGGCAGACACCGCAGAGCTCTGCTTCCCAAATTCTAAGAATCAATATTAGAGATCATTTCTAGGCTTTCATGCGACATAGCGCCGACAATCGAGGAGAGCTTCCTGCGCAAGGTATGTTCGCGGACTGTGCTCTGAGACGACCACGCCGGCAATGGGTAACTCACGAAAATGTCAACCACTGTTGGGTGGAATTCTGGAAGGTGATATCCAGATACTCTCCTTCAAATCGCAGAGCGAGTACGGTATAACGTACGTGGTCCGAAGCTTATCGACATCAACGAGTCTCGAACTTAAAGTCTTCTCGATAAAATGGGTAGGAGCTAGCAAGAAGCCATTTTTACATACCGAGATCGAGCGTTGGAAAAGCGATAGGAGGTTCTTGAGGACCTGGGTCAAGAATCATCAAATCTTCGTACTGCTGCGATTACCGGATGGAGAAGACTCGAATATGGGACCATCTTCCCAAGAGGCGGCCAAATCGTTCAGCTTCGAGGAGAAAGCAATAGCCCAAACCAATGGCACGAACGCAATAGATGGGAGCGGCTCCAGGAGCAGTGAGTCACACATCGCCGAGAGCGATGCATCCCCAGACAAAGCTGCAAGACCAAAACAGGCAGTCCGTCTGCCCTTGGCCTATGATCCCGTTGCGTTTGATCTCCCGATCAAAGGAGAGGCTCCTCTTGCGACCATTCGCCAGATTGTACAGATCGCAGGAGACAAAAACAAG
This sequence comes from Corynespora cassiicola, assembly GCA_022059125.1. Classification (NCBI taxonomy): domain Eukaryota; kingdom Fungi; phylum Ascomycota; class Dothideomycetes; order Pleosporales; family Corynesporascaceae; genus Corynespora; species Corynespora cassiicola. Next base: position 86,229 of record JAEUWY010000022.1, read on the forward strand.
CGACATCAGCGAATTAGCGGTAAGAGGAAGCCTCGGGGGAAGAAGAGAATATCCAATAAGACTTCTGAAACTGCGGACACACAAAGGGCCGAATTACTTGATCGCACGCGATCAAGGGACGATAATCGGGTAGTAATGACAAAACAACATATGGACGAGACCAACGAGCCACCAAGAAGGAAGATCCCTTCTGAATGTGAGAAGGACACTAGAGCATCACCATCCTGGATGGAGGCTCTGTCAGCATTATGGAAATCACAATCTGAAGAAAAGAAGGCAGCACAGCTAGCAATGCAAGCACAAAGCGAGAAAGAGGTGCGATATTGGAAAACCCTCATGAACGCACGGTTATACACCGATAGTACCATATACTTCCCAGATAGGCATCACGCGACTACAGCAATAGGCTTCGAGTTTCGACTTCTAGAAGTCAAGGCGAAAATACTTGGCGAGTCCATACTGTGCAAGATGCACTGCACTAGCTTGAAAGCAGATCCGAAGCCATCTTTCATTGCCCTATCATACGCCTGGGGTAGCAATAGAATGACGCACACAATCCTCGTGAATGGCCACGAGATCCACGTTACAGCAAATCTACATCAAGCTCTGTACCAAATGCGCAGGCAAGATGAGTCTGTTTTGTTGTGGGCCGATGCAATTTGTATAAACCAGCAAGACGTACAAGAGAGGAATTACCAGGTCTCGCATATGACCAAGATCTATAGCGCCGCTCAAGAGGTGGTGTCGTGGTTAGGAGAAGGTACCGAGGCGAGTGACCGGGCGATGGAGCTCATTGCTGTCAGCACCAATGAATTATCTAGGCAGGAGCCCTCTCGTCTGCAAGGAGACCTGGACGATATTTTCTCTCGATCTTACTGGAGTCGTGTATGGGTAAGATGTCTAATTCAAGTACCATGTGTGGAACATATGCTGAAACCGTGCCATGGTCATAGGTTATACAAGAGTTAGCCGCAGCTAGTCGAACACATCGGACCTGCACTCTGCAATGCGGTGATAAGACGGTCACATTAGAGCAGTTCAAACAGTTTCTTGGAACTGTCCTTCGTCAAACGAGGCTTCCCGAGATGAAGAGTATGTTGCGACCCAAGTCACTACTAGCCCTTAGCACACCGGACCCAACTCGTACGTTTCTGGGGGTTTTGTGGGAGTCGGCAAGCTTCGATGCATCAGAAGACGTTGACAGAATCTACGGTATCCGTGGCGTTTCCTCCAAATTCTACCGCGATAATATTGTGGTGGATTATGCGATCGATTACGAAAGACTCATGCGAAAAGTCATGACGCTGCTCATCAACAAGGACCGGAGCCTCAACGTGCTCTGCTATTTTCACGCGTACACTTCGGAATCCTCGTCCCCGTCGACGTCGTGGCTCCGCGATCTTCGTCGACGCAATCCAGGAATATCCCCAGAAATGTACGCCTGCGACAAGGGTCGCAAGTGCAACGCCAAAATCGTGAACAACAAACTACGGACGAGAGGAGTTCATATTGGACGTGTGGCGGAGCTCAAGACCTACAGCAAAGTTACCTCTTCAGAGCAGGCATCACGAAGACTAAATGGCCGAGGCAGATTGAAATCAGACTTGGAAGAAATCGAACTCTTGGCTGTCACAACATTAGAGCAACGATACCCGTCAGAAAGGCCACAGGCTCGAGATAACCGCTTTCTAGAAATGGTCGCAGGCAGAAAACAACAAGCGCTGGAACAGCTTGATCAGGACTTCAGCATACGGTGGCGTCGACACTTCTGGAAACGCAGGATTGAGTTCGAGAAAGGCATGGCGGGAGTAGATGAGTGGCAGCGGTTCGATGAGGCTTTCTCGCGGATTTTTGCTCGGCTCATTGGCCGCTCGGTCTTCACCACAATTGAGGGCAACCTTGGGTTGGGTCCAAGAGATATGCGGAAGGATGACCATGTATGCGTGCTTTATGGGTGTCGATTACCTGTGGTGCTGAGGAAGGATAATAGGTGTTTCAGGTTCATTGGGCCGGCGTACGTGGATGGCGCTATGAACGGTGAGTTTGTTGGGGATGGTGAGAAGGGTGATAGATTCTGGATTCGATAGGTTATAAAAAAACGACAATGCATAGGATGTCCGGTAGTAGGTTTGGGCAGTCAGTTGTATGTATGCCGGCATGCCAACGAACCTGTTCTGAAGTGGATGGTTCCTCGGTCCAGGGAGCGCAACTACCCCACTCAACAATGATCGAAGTTCAATGCAGCCCGTTGCACCTTTGCGAAAGCTTCAATTTTCTGCCGAGTATTTTCAAGGTGACGATCACAATTCCTGGTCCAGACGGAGTACCATTGGCTCGCTGCCGTCAGTCCAGCAGTATCAGCTAAGAGCCTGTTTGGCAGCTCCAGATTTCAGCTCCAGATTAGAGCCAGATTATGGCATTTTCGGCGTTATTTTCGGCGTATTATAACAGAAATTAAAGCTTTTAGCAGCTATAAAATAAATATAAAAATTAAAAACTATATAGTACTTTTTAACTAGATTTTATAAAATTTTTATTTTCTATTTTTTTTATTAATTTTTTTTATTATTAATAAGCAGTAAGTATATTATATTATTTCTATTTTATTTTAATTAGTATATACTAACTATTACGTAATTTTATATATTTTATAATATTATTTTATTATATAGTGTAACGTTAATACGTAATCTACGCTTTTATTTTAAATAATAATAGTATTTTAATAATACTTTCTGCTTTTAACTTATAATAACTATAAGTATAATTATATAACTTTTAAATATATTTTTAGCTTTTAATTTTTTATATTTCTATTACGTAGTTTATATAATTACTACTATTTATACAGAGAGGTAACATTAAAAAAGCGTAATAGAAAAAATCGTACTTTTTAAACTTATATAACTTTTTATATAACGTAAAGGATAAGCGAGTCGCCCGGATAAGCGAGTTATTTACTTCTAAGTACTCTAGCGCGCGCGTAACCTACACCTATAATACTATAACTAAAAAATATTTAATCTGCTTATAAAAAAGCATTAATAATTTTTATTTTATTAGCTATTAAAAATAATATAGTCTAAAGCGTACGACGCGCTGTTTCTGTGTATAGCACTCTCTATATAATACTTTATAATTAACGCGCTAGACGACCTACGCGACGCAATTACTAACCTAACTTAAAATAGCTAACTAAGCTTAAAAAAAAGTAATTATTACTTATATTTTTAAGCTAGATTTATAAAAATTCGCGTCTACGCTGACTGCTGTATATAATATAGCTAATTAGTTACTTACTACGCAAAAGGCGGGCTCTGTTAGTATTAAGTAGTTTAATAACTTTATTAAGCGCTAGCTAGAGTTTTAAGTTTAATTAATCTGCTAGCAGAATCGCTAGCAGGTTCTATATAAAAATTTTAAAATTATACGCTTTTAGTTTAAGCTGCTGTATTATACAAAAAAAAAGTACAGTATTTCTAATAAAGATATATATAATTTTAACAAAACGGGCTTTATGCTGGGCCAGATATTAGCTTAATTAGTAATTATAGTATTAGAAAGACGGAATTAACTAAAAAGCGTTTAGCTAGATAATTAGAAGTAGACTATAGTAATTTAGAAAATTAACGCGTACGGTTAGATAATTTCTCTTTTTATTATTTTCGCAGGTAAGTACTACCTCTCTACATAGTATAAAAGTAATAATATTTTATTTAGCTGGTATATTATACTTAGCGAGACAGGCTGGACAATAAACAAGCTAAAAGTACGTTAGTTAAAGTACTTTAACGCTTATACGCAGAGTTGTACAACAGAAGCCTACTAACTTCTTATTATTAACAGCTATAAAAGCTATAACTTTCTTACTTTTTAGAATCTCTGTAAAAAAAGTAAGATTATTACTCTCTGTATACTTCTGTATTCTTTATATCTTCTTTAGCTACTTAATATAAAGTGTTTTTCGCTCTTAAAGCGGGCGTATAGTAATAAAATCTCTAGCTTAGCACGTAATTATATTAACTATATTAATAAAACTACTTTTCTGCCGGCTTTTAAAAAAGCTTTTAAATAATTTTTTACAGAGAGTAATATACGCGCGAGCTTCTAAAAGGTAGAAGTAGTTCTATATAATTTAGAGATAGTACTGTTAAAACTTAATATAAAGCTACGTACGCCTACGCTAGCTTTTTCTAAAACTACTTAGTAGAAAGCTAGAATACTAAGTAACGCGTACGAGCTAGAGGCTTAATTAATATTAATCTGTAACAGAATTAGAAAGTATAAAAGCTTATTATCTGTTTCTATTATTAAAGCGCTTGCTCAGTTTAATAAAAATGCTGTAATACTAACTTATAAAGTTATATTACTTTATATACGAGTTAAAAACTTTAAAAAAGCTAATAAAGCTGCTACGCAGCGTATAAAATAAAAAAATAAATAAATCTAGCGTAAAAAGACTTTAATAAAAGCTGAAAAAGCTAAAATTATTACTTAAAAAAATATTAAAAAGTAATTAAATAAGAAGATACGCGAAAGTAAAATTTACTTTAATAGCAGCTAACAGGTAAAATTACGCTGCACGCGCTGTAAAAAGTAAAAGTATAATTTTTATATGTATAAACAGACAGTATAGCTACTCTAGTTACTCTTTATATTAATTTATTATAATATTTTTTAAAAGTAGCTAAGTAGGTAGTTATACGCGCGCTAAAGTACTTAAAAGTAAACAACTTGCTTATCCGGGCGACTCGCTTATTCTTTACATTAAACTAGCTATTTAAAAAAAAAAAATTAGTTTTAAAGATATTTACTAGCGCTACACATAAAAGAAAAAAAATAAATTAATTATATAATATTTTTAGCTTTTAAAAAAGCTCTAAAGTTATACTAAAAAAAAATATAAAATTAAATACGCTATAACTTTTTTTCTAGCGTATAATTTTTAGTTTTTTTTTTTATATTAAAGCTATTAATAATATATAATTATATAAAAAAAATTAGTATAAGTTTGTTCTCTAAAAAATTAAAAATTTAAAAAATTAAAAAAAATAAAAAAGTTAAAATAAGTAAATTAATAATAAATTATTAATATTTAATATAATATCTGTAACGAACCTCGTTCGCATAAAATCCGAATATATTTACTTCTAAGCATCGCGCACGTGATTCAGAACTTTATATCTAATTCCTAGCCTCCGACATCTGACTCAGCTCTAATTTCTTATTTTTTTATACTCTCTTATAATAACTAAAAAATAGAACTAAACTAGACTTAAAATAAAGTACTAAAAAAAAACTATAAAAAGTTGCAATAGTTCTAGATAGTTCTGTAGTTTAGAAATATTTTTTTATACAAGACCTATAGGTTCCGACTTATAATTATTTCTTAGTTCTGTAAACCTTTATTCTAAGTAGTATCTAAGCTGTATCGAAGACAAGTCGCCCTGTGTCTTTACAATATCCTTTAGCGTCTATAACTGCTTTATAACGCCTAGGTAAAAATAATATACAATTATCTATTATTTCCTGTGAAATTAAATTCCACTCTTTAATTATAGCTCTTTTAAATAAATTAATACTTTTGTTATTATTTTCTTTGCCTAATAAATTAGTTCTTTGTTTATTTAAGGCATTTTTTAATATAGCCCAGATATTTTTAATAGGAGCTAAATCTAGGCTATAGAGAGAATGTTGAAGAAGATTAATTTGATTTCTTTTAAACCAATTTAAAACTAGTTTAGCTGTATGGATTTTTAAATTATCTTGTTGAAATTTCCAGTCTATAAACTAATTAGTATTTATATTAATTTTAAAATTTAAAATTTTTATAAATATATTAATTAAATATATTTATTTTAATTTTAAAAATAAAAAAAAGGTATATAAACTAACCGGGTTTTATTTGTTTTTTAATAATAAGTTTTAATACTTTTTATATATAATCCGTATTATTAAAGTAATTTTTAGAATTAGGTGTTTTAATAAATACTAATTCTGATCTTTCTTCTATCTAAATAGCTCCCTATACTGATATAACAATATCTCAAGCTATAATTTAATTAGTATTAAATATTTTAAAAAAGTAATTAAATTCAAAAATTATAATTAATTTTAAATTAATTTTAATTTTTTTAATTTTTTTTTTTACTTACAATTTGATTTTATAGAAGCTAATTCAGCTTCTACTCTCTTATTTCTCTTTTTTCTTATATATTCCTGTCTAGAACCTAGACCTCTTTCTATTGCTGACTTATCAGAAAATATAATTTTATTTAAATTTATATTTTCTATATTTTTTAAATTTTTTTAGTATATTCTAGTCTTATTTTTACTTTTTTTTTATTTAAAAAAGGTTTTTTACTAGTAATATTTGTACTGTATTTTTCTTTTTTAAAAAATCTTTATAAACTTTTTTTAGATATATTTAAATTATTTTTAAATAAAATTCTTTTATTTGTTTTTTTAGGGCTTTTAATTAAATCCCTATTAATAATTCTTTTTTCTCTTTTTAATAGTTTAATTTTATTCTGATTTCTATCTCTTTTTAAACTATTAAAAAGTTTATTTTTTTTATTAATACGTTGTATAGTATAATATATACTTTTAATAGGTTTATTTAAAATAAAAGATATATTTTTAATAGATGTATTAGCTTTTAATAAAAGATTAACTTTTTCTTTATAGTCTGAAAATTGAGGTTCTATCTCGTCTTTATTCAGAGGTAATAGAGATTCAGATTTCTATTTCTAAAATATTTATTTATATACTAATTTAACTAGTTTATTATTAACGTATTCGGCAAGCGAGTAAGACAGATAAGCGAGTAAGACAGCCCCACCGCGCATCGCGTACATAAACAGCTCTAATAAGTTATAAAATAAAAAATAAAAGCTAATAAAATTACTATTAAGATTTTACGCGCTTTACGTACGTATAAGCAGTATATTTAAATAACTAGTATATACTACACTTAGATAGTGCACGCTTTTAAAGTTAAGTATACGCTGTACAAACCTTGCCCTACAGAGCCTCCTTCTAGATTTACTCTACTACTATACTATTCTGTACTGTTTTCTAGCCCTTCTAAATAGTTAATATACTTTTCTCTGCTATAGTTGTACGACGTGCTGTCTGCTTACGTTTTTAACGTACATTTTCAGCTTAAAACGCAGCATTCTTAACCTTAAAAATTACTTTTTTATATATAACTTTTTTAAAGCTTTTTAATAACTGTTAAAATGCGTAATCTATTAATAACTAAAAAAAGTTTATATAAAGCTTTTGTTACTCTTAAATATGCTTTACCTAACGCTTTATCTTAACAAAAGTATAAAGTATTTTTAACTTCTATTTAGACTCTTCTGTATATATAAAACTCAGCGTTTATATAATAGAATCTAAGCGCTAAAAAACCTATTCTAAGTTATACAGAACTAGCCCAGTAGCTTAAAAACTACTTTAAATATTTTTTATTGTAATAGCTGCTGTATACGCCGCATAGTATATCTTAAAAAACTTTTTTTTTATAATATAGTTTATACTAAGTCTTATTTTTTTTTTAATCTCTTTACTGTACAACGCTTTTAAAAAGCTAAAACAGCTTATATCTAGCGGCTAAAGCAGATAAGAAAAATAAAAAAGTAGATAAAAAGTAAGAATACTGTTCTGTTTGCAGAACTCTTTAAACCGGCTAAAGTAGTAGCTTCTATACCCGTTTATAATAAAAAGACGTATTGTTTCTTTCGTACAAGCCTTTGTGTGTCTATTAAAGTATTATATCTATTTATATCTAATCTAATTATCTGTCTAGCTGTTTTTACTAACTATAATTACTTAGTTATACAGTAAGTTACAGTTTATATACTAAGTTACTTAGTAAAGCTTTACTGCGAGAATAATAAAAAGTAAAACCTTCTACTTTTAAGCGTTAACTCTGTATATAACAGTAACCTATTTACAGTTTTTAGGCTAAATAGTTTTCGTATAACTTTTTTATTCTGTTTTTATAACAACTTTTAAAGTCGCGATAATATCTATCTAAAAACTAGTTTTATTAAAGTTATATATATTATTTTTAAGTATTTTATACTTCGCGATTATGTTTCGTACAAAGTTAAACTACACTTAAATAATAGTAGAATCTTCGCATACTGCTTGCTAGTAGTTATACTTATAATTATAAATTATATAAAGCATTTTCTAGCGATTAATAAAGTTTCTAACCTACTTTTAGCTAATAACTTAAAGTTAAAAATTATCGTGCGTTTAAAAAATAAAATTAGCAGTTTTTTATATAATTAAAATTTAGAAAAAAAATCTTCGCGTGATAAGGTCGAGAATACGCTAAAAAAAAACTTTCTTTTTAGTAGCTGTAAGTTTACACGTTACTAAATAAAAGTTATATTTTAAAAAAGTACTATAATAGCAGCGCGTAAAAGTTGCGTAAGATACGTTATATAATTAAACTGCTTAACAGAAGCTTTTAAATAAACCTAAATTATATACTTAAATAGCTAAAGTAAGTCTGCCTTTTTTTATAGACTGAGAGAATAAAAATATATTATATTATTATAGTTAAAGGGTGCTCGTACGCGACGCGCGGTAGAGCTGTTTTACTTGCTTATCTATCTTACTCGCTTGCCGAACACGTTATGTAATCAGTACTTATATAAGCAAAACTTTATTTTTTAAATTTTATTTTTCTAATATTAAATTAAATTTCTAGCTTCAGTTTTTTGCTTACGTAATATATACTAAGCTAAGTTTAGTTAGCGTAAAATAAAAAGTTTTAATAATTTTTTAAGTAAAAAATTATAGCGTATTTAATTTTATATTTTTTTTTACTATAACTTTAGAGCTTTTTTAAAAGCTAAAAATATTATATAATTAATTTATTTTTTTTCTTTTACGTGTAGCGCTAGTAAATATCTTTAAAACTAATTTTTTTTTTTAAATAGCTAGTTTATATAAAAAGTTATATAAGTTTAAAAAGTACGATTTTTTCTATTACGCTTTTTTAATATCACTCCTCTGTAGTTAGATTTTATACGCTTATACAGATTATAAATTAAAATTTAAATAAAATTACAGAATATAGCTAAATATTTAAGTTAATTCTGTATGTTTATATAGATTATAAATTAAAATTTAGATAAAATTATAGTAAATATTCGCGATTTAAGTAAAATTACAGAATATAGCTAAATATTTAAATTAATTCTGCATGTTTATACAGATTATAAATTAAAATTTAAATAAAATTAAAAAATATAGCTAAATATTAAAGTTAATTCTGCACGCTTATGCAGATTATAAATTAAAATTTAAATAAAATTACAGAATATAGTTAAATATTTAAGTTAATTCTGTCCGCTTGTATAAATTATAAATTAAAATTTAAATAAAATTACAGTAAACATTCGCGATTTAAGTATATATTTAACTCTAACTCTACATCTACTGTGCTGTTTTTCGGTATAATACTTATAAAAATAATAATAATAATAAGTAGATTTTTAACAGTTTTATTATTTAAATATTTTTTAGTAGCTAAAAAGCTATATTATAGAAATAAATATAAAGAGTAGAAACGCACGCGTAAAACAGTTTACTTTTTTATATATAAAAATATTTTATATAATAAAAAGCAGTATCGTTATAATAAAAAAAAAAAAAACAGAAATAAAAAGAAAAAAATATATATCTACTAGCTAAAATAAGTATATAGTATAATTTTTACTAAATCGTATCTATCTATTTTATACTCTAAATATTATAATTATAGTTACTAAATAATTTAAAAATATAAAATAATATTATAAATATAAGTAGTTTTAAAACGTATACTAACGCTATTTTTAATTAAAGTTTTTATTACGCGTTTAGTATTATATTATTTTTAATTAAAGTTTTTATTACGTATTTAGTATTATATTATTTTTAATTAAAAATTTTATTACGCGCTAACCTAAATTAAAATTTCTATTTTATAACTTATTTTATTTTTTACTTACTAAACTAAGTTAGTATACTTCTTTTTTTTTTTTTTTTCTAATTTATTTTATAAGTTTTACTAGCTCTTTTAGCCGGCAGAAAGCCGAGTAGAACTCGACTTTTAGCTAGATTTTCTACTATATTTTTAACTATAATTATAAATATAGAAATTTTATTTTATATAATATAATTTTACCGCAACTCTAAGTATAAAATTTATTTTTTAAACTAGAAATACGTTTTATATACTCTAAAGTACCTCTAGTCTATCTTTTATAAGTTCTAATAGTAATAAAATTTACTTATATTTTAATAATGTTAAGTTATATAGATATAAAGCAATTTAGTACTTTAGTTAGAAACAAATCTTAAAATCTTAGAGACAAATCACGCCAGCTCTTCTACCAGTAACAAGTAGCTTTTAAGAACATACCCGTCCCAAAGCAAGTAAAGTCCCGATTCTCTTTGTAACACTTTGACGTCGCCCAACCTTCACAGTTTAGATACCCTACTACATCTCCAACCTTTGCCTTGTCATAATCTATCTGCTCCGCTAGCCCGCCATTGCTGTAATCACACGTTTTACCAAACACCTTGGTAATACCCCTGATCTCATCCGGCATGTCTGTAGTTGTAACATCGTTGTCTTCCGTCCAGCCATAGCTCGCTAGGCAGACTTTGTACTCTGCATAGTACGAGATGGCTTGTCGGCCAAACAGCCATGATCCGAAACCTGGGCCCCCGGAACTCATGTACAAGCTCCAAGTATAAATGTCGAATTTCGGTCTATGGCCTTCCTTCGTTTCTGGGGTCTTGGGAGGTTCTGGCGTCGACGGTGGGTCAGAAGGTTTTGGCGGAGGTGCAGGTGCCTGGACATCAGTGTTTTGTTCTGGGTCGATGCGCCACATGAGACAGTTGTTTTCTCGGACACCACCTTGCTTGTCGATGATACCTTCTTGATCGCACCCGTCGATGAGAGCGACGAATTGCTTGTTGCATTCATCCTTGTTCATGAGCCATTCGCAGTTGTTTTTTGCTTCCAGGCGGACGAGGATGTTGAGCCCGGATTTGTGGATCTCTTGCCACCCGAAGCCGACGAGGGCCGCTTGGTACGAGTTACTACCGAAGGTGACCCCGTCGTAGGTTTTGCAGAAGGATTCGGCAGCTTTGACCATGTGTTCGCGTGTAGCCATCTGGCCGTTGTCATAGCACTTATTCGTGTTTGCGCTGGGACTTGAAAAGTCGGGATTTTGGATCGCTGGTGTTGAAGGCTTTGGTGTTGAGCCTCCACCGCCTCCAGATGCCGTTGGACTGCCTCCTGTTTGAGTGTTGGACCCACCGCCGTTCCCTGGGATGCGGCCACCACCACCATCGTCGTTATCCCAAGCCCAAGGATTGTCCATGGTGTCTCTCCTCCAATAACATTTTCCATCGTCTTCCTCCTCTTCTCCTTCCTCGTCAGGGTTAGGATCAGTACCTGGCTGACACTGGAGGTCGATGCAGGTCGGGCTTCCGCATTTGCCCTCTGTGCAGGAGACGCAATCTTTGCCCTTGCATGTAGCACACTTGGGTCCTTCGCATCCGAAGCAGTTTGCGCCAATGCAAATGTTGCAGAGTGGGCCCTTGCAAGAGACGCAGTCTAAACCAATACAGCCTAAGCACTTGAAGCCGATGCATACGTTGCAAAGAAGGCCAACTTCGCAGCCGCCGCATGAACTTCCACAGCCGCCGGAACCGCAGTCCCCACCTTTGCAGTCACCATCGCCATCATTGTCAGAGTTTTGAGAGTCTTCATTCTCTTCTTCGCCAGGATCGCAGAGGCCCGGCAACTTCGTACATGGCGTCGGATACGGCGTGGTGGTTGGGCGCGGCGGCAAGCCGGAAATGAATGTAATATTAGGGATTATCGAAGTAACGTATGGAGGCGGAGGCCTTCGTATATCTGTTGCACTGGTGTAGATAATTCGTCCAGATGAGTCAGTCGTAGTGAAAGCAGGCCAGGTAGTAGTAGTCAGGAGTGTTACACCACTGGTAACGATCTTCGGCACATCTCCCAATGACGTCGGGCCGATGACCAAGGTAGAGATCCACCAAACCGATATAGTAACGGGAGGTCTAGTGACTGTAGTGGTATAGCTCAAGCTCGTGATGGTGACCGGTGGATATGCCGTCGTAGCTGTCACGCCTTGATATGGTGGCAAGACGACCGTGCATGGAAATTGACAATAAACCTGTGGGTTGGGCTGGTTCCAAATATCTGGTGACACCCACACCAGATCTTTGTCATTACCACTGTCCCCTGGAAGATGGGCTCCCATATCAGCATCAAAATCAATTGACCATATCATGAGCCCGCCGAGACATAAAGAATTGGCAAAACCTTCCTTTAAGGCGAGTGTTTCCGCATCGTCGTAGCCAACCCAGCTGTTACCAGCATAGGTAACATACTTGACCATCGCGGTCTCGTTGAAGTAAGGGGTAAGGCCATCTTTTTTGACCATCGCTTGAATCTCCCGGTTTGAAAGTACTCCTTCGAAAGCAGTACACACACCAGCTGCACCGGGGCCCTTGAAACCACAACCCATACTACCACAGGAGGCGTCTGCCAGCTTATAGGTCCGGCCGTAGTACGCCAGACCCATGTTGATCTTCTTCGGGTCGACACCGTCGAACCATAAGGGCTTAAAGTTCTGGTAGATCTCGGTGATGTCGGTCTGTGGCCGAACGATAGATCCTATATGCATATTCAGTCAAAGCTCTCGACATGGAATCTTAATGTCTTCTTCGATATGTTCGGGAGAAAGCAAATGCAATGCGAAACATAGTCAGAATGTTGCACTTACCCAGCGCCTTGACGTCCGTATCCCATGGACCGTGTAGATCATAGCTTTCCAAAGTCAGTCAAGATACAATAAGCCTCAGCGAAAGATTTGATTACCTCATGAAGCCCATGAAGTCAACATAGGGTTCCATGGCCTTCGGCTTGAAGCCACGTAGATACCAATAATCGGGAGCGAGGGTTAAGGAGAGACCATAACGTCCAGCAAAAGCAGCTTGCATCTCCTTAACTAGGAGCACGAGGTTATCTGCATCACCAGGTTTACCTCCCCTTTTCGCATCTTCAGGATATTCCCAGTCAAGATCTGCGCCCTGGAAACCATATTGATCCATGAATGCGATGGTCGACCTAATGAACACAGCACGATTCGCTGCAGAGCTGCACATATCACTCCAAGCTGTGTGATAAATACCTGGATCTGAAAAGCTCCAGCCGCCAATGGCAACCCACGTTTGCAGGCCGTTAGTCGAGAGCCTCGTGAACTCGCGATACATTGGAGGGTCGGCCTCATGCATCGGAATGAGGTTGAACGTTTTTGGGTCGAAGAACACAAAAGAATAGAAAAGATGTGTCAACCCTTTAGTGTTGATCTGCGATGGGCTGACTTTGTCGCATTTCCGTTCGCGAACGTTCCAACCTTGGTAGTAGCCTACTCGACGGCCCATAGACGCTGAACGCCCACCACAAGACGGAGAGGGATACTTCTGGCACGAACCATAGCCTTGCTGGCATGGTGTCTTACCGAATTGCGGCTCGGGATCGTAGCAATGGACGTCCTCGGTACCACACCATCCGTAAAAACTACAGCATAAGTTAAGCCCGCATTTGGTCTTACCATCTACGGAGTCAATGCCACACATTGCTTTAGCATCGCAGTTTGAGGTACAACCAGCACCACAATTGCGTTCCTTGTACCCACATTTACCATCTGCACTACAACAGCTGTCGTCCTTGCAAGGCGAACCGGGACCGCATTGTATTGGACCATCTCTTTTATGAAGCGAGTTTGAAAAATATGTGATTTCAGTGTTGGTTGTCGGTTTCTGAGAGCTCCCGCCGCTGATGATGCCTACTTTGCCAGAAGCGTGTTGATGAGAAGCCTTATGTAAATGAGCCCCGGCATGCCGACGGAAATGAGCGTGCCTTGATTCTGAGACGCTTCGTTCAGTGATTGTGGTGTTGCTTTCTTCTGGCTCTGCGAAGGGGCTCGGATTATTTTGAGGGCTTGGAAAGTCTTCATCGTGCCCGATGTTCCCTAGGATGTACGCGGTCCCCAAGCTTAGGGGATCGTACGGGATGAGTGTCCGAGGCTCTCTGTGGCCCTGTTGTATGAAATTGCCTCCCTTACTCAACAAGCTTGCTGGTTCGATCGCATTGATAGACGCGTTACTGCTGACAAACCTCAAGTCCGACAAAGTACTGTTAGGGTTGGATGCAGTGTCGTGAAACGATTCGTTAGGTGCGAACTGAAGTCCTTGATCGTGCATATAAGCACCACCGAAGGCAGAAAACTCATCTACAGCGGCTTTTTCTTCCGCGAAAGCGTCAGTCACGTTGGACGAAGTGACCGTGCCGTTGAGGTGCACCGCGTAATGTGGACCTCCCCACTGGCGAACTTGCTCCCATGTCAAGCTCGCCATGGATTGAATCTGCTCCTTGGGCGTAAGATGACCGACGTAATTGTCGGCGCGCTTGGTGTCTTTGTATAGTTTCACATCGTAAGTTTGGGAACCACCTGGTCCCATTTTGACTGTTGGTGAAATTGTAAATCAGTAGATGTTTGTTTCGAAAAGATAAGGATACTCACATCCAGCTGGTGGCTCACTGGGGTCGTTGAAAAAAAGGAGGGACACAAGAACAGCGGTGTTGTCCAGCTCTGACTGTGTTATTCTTCCTGCTTCTTGCCTAGCGATCGCTCGCAATCTTGTCGCGACGACTCTGTGTGCGTTGCCTTGCCAGTCTGGTGCAAGCTATTAGCATCACGAATATAAATCCGATTGCGATCAATGAATTCCTTTGGGACTCGTAGCGCCACAGGTAGGAAGGAACAATCATAGAACAGGACATACCTTGTTCAGACTTGATCGCCTCGTCCCATTGCGGGGCTTCATCTGCACAATTAAAGTTGATCAGTTGTGGTGCACAGTATGTGTTTCCTGGACCACCGTCTCCTTCAGGCGATACGTTCTGATTAGGAGTACCAATGCCGCCCTCTACAAAACTACAGGTCAACATTAGCATGCTTAGCTAGAGCAGTATGAGTAAATCAGGGCAACTGACCTGCGCGGAGGCCATTCTTCACACGTGTAGTAACGGCCACTACGTTGCAACAGAATGGCATCGCCATTCGCATCAATGGACCAATCAGCAGCGATCTCGTTAATATGTAAAGGGTCGACAGTCTCCCTTGATTTATGATGCCACGGTCCAGGCATAACATCAGGTTGGATAATTTGGCCTGCAGAGTTTCTTTCCGGACAAGGATGGTTCTTGATCCAATTCCTATCACACATGCGATCTCCCCTCGGGTCCGTGGCGGCGGAGTTGATATCGAAGCCGTAGATATTAGATCCCGCCACACCTGCCCATGCAGCAAGGCTTCTTGTTTGAGCCCTTTGAGTACCTAACCAGTTGATATTGTTTTGGCAGATGGCGGGCATGAAATGGCAATTGTAGTATAAGGCGACAATGTTCTGGGGAATAACAACAAAATTCGGAGTATCAAGAGCCGTTCTTCTCCAAAAAGCTGTAAGGTATTTGATCAGCAGCTGATTTGGTGTTCGGAAGCTGTTGCAATGGCCACTTACGCGCTTGTTGGCCATTACGCATCATGTATCTGATCTAGGTCAGTAATTGTCCCAGCTTGTACGTAAAAGAATGCTTAACATACTGATATTCTTGAATATACTGGGCCTGAACAAGGCTGAATAATAAAATAGCGTAAGAGTATAGTTGTGAGATGCTCACAAAGGGGCGCGTATGAAAAAGCATGACAGCAAGAGAGTGAATTTGCAGGTACTTCACATCCCACATTGGCGAGTGAGAATGACAAGCTATATAGCTCAGGTGTTGTAACTGCCGATAGCAGCGAAATGTGACCACCTAGGAGCACACTGAATTGGTTTGATCGAAGCTGGACTAATTCTATTATTGTTCAGTTGAGAACGGTTCATGTCGAGTTCGATAAAATGAACTGAATCTAAGCGTAAGGGGCCATCACCATCTTCGTGTAGCGCATGTCTGACCCTGTTTTTGCAAGTGGTTCTCTAACGTTTAAAATGTTTTTCGAACGTGTACAAGGGTATATAATAATCTAGACGGGCCTTTTCCAGGGATATGACTGCCGCTAGTAACGGAGGCAGGGTTTCCGGTTGGCACGCCAGGTGGTTATGTTGTAGTTCATTGACCTGCCCGGCGCCTTGGCGTTAGGTCCGGTTTCTCTAATTTGACTTGCATTCGTGTTGAATTGTGGCTTTACAACAGCGGGACAACGACATGGCGAATTTCCAATTAAATGTGTGTGACTGTGGTGTATAAAGTATGTCTGTGCAGGTTCAGCTCGAGGAACTACTTAAGGCTGCATCGTTGTGCTAGTTCTCCAAAGACAAGGGTGCGCGGGATGAGACTGGCTTTATGGATGAAGCGAGACCGCAGATCTGTCCAGCATGTCGACCGCGAATCACGTGTCTCCGCGGGGCGGACCGGCTATAAAGCTCATTTCGCTTGACAACTGTGCCTCACTTGTACTGTTCAAAATCTTCGACTCTTTCCCCTGAAACTAAGAGCTTCTCTCTGCATAGCACAGCTTGAGGCATTTACTACGCTGCCAACATTATGCCGATTCCTGATCCAATACCGTTTTCTGGTAGGCCAGACCAAGTCAATCCGGGAGCGATACCACCTCATCTTCTCACAACACAACCTCAGGCGGTCCCTCCAACGCAACATGCATCGCAAACTGAAATACATCCGGCTTTTGACCGGCTAAAATGGTCAATATTGGATCCTCTACCCGAAGTCCAGATTGTTGGTGTCAATGCTCAAGGCGAACCGCAGCTGCAACCTTTCTTCGAAGGACCCGAATCCGCCTCAGCAGAGGAGCCTGCAACAAAACCCCCGAATGCTCGACTACAAATTGTGATCGAACCATTGAATAGCTGGCATCAATGGCGCGACAAGAAACATCTAAAGCCCGCCCCAGGACTTATTGAGAATACAGATGGTCGACCGATCTCCGTCAAGCAATTCATGCAGGCGATGCACGACTATGCTGCTCCAATGCGCAAGCTCCTCTGTCAGTCTACGGACATTGACGGTCCATCTGATATTCCTCGCGCAAAATTTTACTTCGACCTGATCATGGGTGGCGGATCCAAGGACCCGCAGCGACCGTTCCCGCAATTACAGGTCCATGTCCTCGAGCATCCTTCCGGAGAAGGAGACAGATCCGATTTGGACTGGAAGTCGCTTAATAGCAGATTCGGCTAGTGAGTCTGCGTCACGGGGCTCCTTTGTAGTTTGCCAAAACAAGACATGGCTTTTTATGGTGAAATGGCCGAAATCATATAAGGTCAAGGCGCACCATCGTGTTACGCCGCAGCACGGCCCTACTAGTAGTCCAATGTAGCGCATGCTTAGCGTCAGGTACGCTCGTTCAATGCCAAGCATCATCTTAGTAGTCATCTTGTCGCGGTATGTAGCTGATGGGAAGAACTTGAGTCCAGCGCTTCGTGGCCAATTCATCATCATGATTTCCTTCTATCACCCCTTACTAGCCGTTCTATTGGCCGTCATTCCCGTCTCGGCAGAGATTCGATGTCGTTACAATGTCACCGCACCTGAGAAAGTCACATATTATACCTGCAACGAGCTAGCTATTAAGTACGAAATCAGCTCCGAAAAATTCATGCTTCTCAATCCACTTCTCGACCCAGACTGTACCAGCATCCAGGCAGGCGAGACATATTGTGTTGCAGGTAGCGTCGTTCCTACGACTACGGACGGCACCTGCAAGCCTGAATCATACATCTCATGCGTAGGCTACAGTGGTGGACAATGCTGCAATTCCGCGACATGGAAATGTGGAAATACAAAGCAAGTAGCCGCGACGACCGCGCAAGCGGCACATATTCATTGACCCAGCTAACATTCACTCAAGAGCAGATTGTGCCACCGGAACCTGTTCCGGCGGTTTATGCGAGGTCCAAGACCCAAATGCTTATTCCCTCGACGGCAAATGTGGCCCAGCAACTGGCGACAAGAAATGTGGTGGGAAATGGGGTTCTTGCTGCGGTAAGAGCAGCAACACTTGCGGTTCCGGCGAAAGCTTTTGCGGCGCTGGAAACTGTCTATACGGCAACTGCACTTTATCATGGCCAACTGCTCCATCTGGGCCATCTGCGTTACCCTTCTACTATACAGGTAATACCACGGATGGTTTCTGTGGTCCTGCGAACGACTACAAGGTCTGCAATGCAGCGTGGGGCTTCTGCTGTGCGAGCACGGGAAAATGTGGTATTACTCAGCAGTTCTGTGGCATGGGATGTCAAACTCTATATGGCAACTGCACTATTGCTGCTGCTCCGCCTGCATCAAAGCCCGGAGACGTGAGTCCAGGTATGCAAATGCGTCGATTCACTTTTTGGCATCATCTGACAACGGTTAACAGATGGAACGTGTGGAGGAAAAAACGGCTTCGTATGCAAAGACTCACCCTTCGGCGACTGTTGCTCGAGCTCAGGATTCTGTGGTACATCGGACGTTCATTGCAAAGGAGGCTGCCAATCCAAGTTTGGCAACTGCACTACCGCCGGTAATATCTCGCCAGACGGAACTTGTGGTGGCACTAACAGCTACACGTGTGCTGATAGTACCTTCGGCAGCTGCTGTAGCAGCAGTGGATTCTGCGGCAGTACCACTGGCTATTGTGAGGTTGGTTGCCAGAGAAAATTCGGTACTTGTACCGGCAGCGACAGAATGTCGCCTGATGGAACATGTGGTGGTGCCAATGGCCACACGTGCAAAGGTAGTCCGTTTGGAGACTGTTGCTCGAGTTCAGGCTTTTGTGGGAGTTCCACGGGCCATTGTGCAGCGGGATGCCAGGCGTCGTTCGGCACGTGCTCCACCGGGTCTGGCACGATATCGACGGACGGTACCTGCGGAGGCACTAAAGTCTTCACTTGCAAGGGAAGTGAGTTTGGCGATTGCTGCTCGGCTTCGGGCTACTGTGGAAGCACCACTGGGCACTGCGAAGCGGGTTGTCAGTCAACGTTCGGAACATGCTCTTCAGGTTCGGGCAAAATCTCCACTGATGGAACCTGCGGAGGCACAAAGGGCCTCACTTGCGCGGGCAGTACCTTTGGAAAATGTTGCTCTGAATCAGGTTATTGCGGAAGCTCGACAGCTCATTGCGAAGCTGGGTGCCAAAGCACGTTCGGAACGTGCTCGGCGGGTGCAAGCAAGATCTCCACAGACGGAACATGCGGTGGCATTCAAGGTCTAATCTGCACAGGAAGCGGCTTCGGTGACTGCTGTTCTATCTCCGGGTACTGTGGAAGTACGACAGCATACTGCTCTGCTGGATGTCAAAGTGCGTTTGGTGCGTGCACAACTGGCGGTACTGCGCCCAGCAATGTGTCGCCTGATGGAAGTTGCGGAGGCACAAAGAAGTACAGTAAGTGCTATTCTTCCCAGAATTGGCTTTCGAAGATGCTAAGTTCCTACAGCTTGCGCTGGATCATCGACGGGCGGGTGTTGTTCATCTAGTGGATAGTGAGTCCCAGCTGACCAATTTACCTACGGCAGTAAGAACTAAATTACTTTAGCTGCGGCATTACCATTAATCATTGCGCACAAGGCTGTCAAACATCGTTCTCAAGCTCTTGTATTACTACTAACATTCCCACGCTCGACGGCAGTTGTGGTCCTAAGAACGGCGCACGTACCTGTGCTGGAGGACCTTTTAACAGCCAATGTTGTGGCGCTTCAGGCTTTTGCGGAACAACAAACTCTCATTGCGGCAGCGGATGTTTAGCTGGGTTTGGAAAGTGTAATTCATAGCGTAGTATTGCTTGAATATGGTATAATATTTTACACTCAGACACGCTGTGTAAAAGCTACTAACGTAGCCTACAAGCGAGCGGATCACACAAGCAAGCGGATCGGCTTTTTAATTGCCCTAATGCGCGCAACCACCTACTTAACTACTTTAGAAAAATACTGTAATAACTTAATATAGAAAAAATTTAAAGTAGCTATACTACTTTTTTATATATATAAAAGTTATATTTTTATTTTTTATAGTGTATATAGCGCGCTTTTATTTACTAGCTTCTACTAAAATAAGTTTTATTTTTATAATTTTTTATTTAATTATTTTTTAACGTTTTTTTAAAAAATAGTTTTAGCTTTATTAGTTTTATATAAAAAGAATTTATATTAAATTATTTTTTCGGCTTTATATACAATAAAATAGCTTTATTAGCTTATATAAAATTTATATTTTAGCTTTTAAATAATATAGCTGTATAAAATATTACTACAGCTTTTTTTAAAAGTAATTATTAGCTATAATAATAAGAGTAAATAATAAGTTTTTTTATTTTTTTACTCTATTATAAATTAACATTAATTAAGTTTTTATTTTATATATATTATTTAGTATTTTAACTTTTTATTAAATAGTTTTAAAAATAACTAGCGTAAATATATATAGTTTTATATTAAACTTTAATAGTAGTATTTTTAAATTATATAAAACTACTTTTATACTTTATAAATTTATATACAGAGAGGTGATTGTCAGGCACGAATCTGAAGTAGAGTATAAAGGTTACAGCAATACAGATAGACAGGTAAAAAGAATCTAATTATATATTGTCGTGTAGAAAAGAGAGATAAATCGCTGCTAAGACAGCTTACAGCGACTTAGAAATATATACTATTACGCTTATAACTAAGCTAACCTAAAACACTCTATAATAGGCTATAATAGGTTATAATAAGACACAGCCTTATATTATCTTTTTTTTTAATAGTATACGACTTTGTACACTATTATACCTATAGATAAAAAAAATAGTAATTATAAGTATCTATTTTATACTTTAGTTTCTATTTAAAAGGTATAGTTTATACTTTTAAATTTCTAGTAGTTTATAGTAAAATATAGCGACTCTATAGTTTAAGAATTATATCTAGTTTAGATATTCTGTTTTATTACTGTTTATAATAAAGTATAGTAACTTTAATTATTTAATCTAGTAGTTAAAACTTATTAATTTAACTTATTAGAGTTCGCTATAGTTTACAGCAGTTTTTTCTATCTACTATAAAAATTAAAATTTAATACTCTATTTTTTAGTAAGCTACTATAAACTATAGTAGGTATAAGTGTAACTAGTCTTTCTTTTTTAAAATTAAATTAAAGTTATTTTACTTTAGTAAAAAAAGTAAAAATAAAAAAGTAGAATATTAAAAAAAGTTACGGTAAAGGAGTTCTAATAGAAAAAAAGTAAAAATACTTTCTAGAGATATATAAAGGGTTTTTCTAACACTTTCTAGCTTTTAGTCTTTTTCTCTTCTACTCTCTACTTTTAATTTAGTAAGTTTTTTAAAATTTTCTTATACTTTCTATTTTAGAGTATTATAGAGTACCGCACTTTATTATACTTTTTATTATAAAATATTATAAAATATTACAGTTTGTAATGCCCTATAATATTCTATAATATTTTATTTTATTATATTATAGTTTTAACTAACTAGTTTAGAAACCGTATACGTAATAATTAGACTATTTTAAACTTTTCTACTTTTTAGCAACTTATTTTACTCTATTATTATCTATTATAGACTCTACTAAAATTAGAAATAACATTCTAAATAATAGCAGGTTTACCTATTATATTTATATCTGTTATATTTTTTTTTTTAGTAAAAAAAAGTATTAATTTTTTAGGCAGATTAGTTACTTATATTTTATCTTTAATAAGTTTACTAAAAATTTTTATAAAGAATAGTTAGTCGAGATAGAGAAAAGTAAAGTATTACTGTTTAAGCGGTGTTTTAAATACTTTATTAGTAACCAGAAGTATTGTGCGGTAAGTTTCTGTCCTTTTTATAGCTATTTTAGGCTATTCTTAGCTATTATAGGGCTTTTTAACTTATTTTTAGATATCTAAAGCTTTTTATAACGAATATAATATAATTTATAACTTTCTGCTCGAGATCCGCCGCGGTTACTATATAGTCTAAATTACTGCAGTTTTTAATAACGCTAGAATAGTTATTTAGAAAACTTATTATAAAAAGATTTACTTTAATACTATAAAAATAGAAATTTAGTAGTTTAAATTAATCTATATCTGTAAGGCGCTTTCTAAGCGTTTTTTATAGTAATTTTTTTAAAATTTTTTATTTTAAGGCATTTTAGGCTATTCTAACACCTTATAAAAAGTTTATTCTCTATAATACTTATTTAATACTATATAATAGTATAGTTTCTGCTAATAATACTCCGCAGTTTAAAGTACGCTTTAGTAGATATAAGTAAAACTTTAAAAGTATTACTGCTAAAATAGAAGCTAAAAAGCGTACTTTTAAGGCTTTTGTATCCGCTTAAATTAAAACTAACTAAAAAAATAGTAATACGTCTAAAAAGAAAGTAAAATAGCCTATTATACGCTATAATAGCCTATACTAATATTTTTTTCTAAAGTTATAGTAGTAAAGCTGCCTCTAGTCTAGCTACTACAGCTGCTTAGAAAAAAAAAAAATTAAAAGTCTAAATTATTAATTTTAAGGCTGAACGTGCGCGTGCTCTAAAAAATAAAAAAAGTATTTTTATAAAAAAGATTAAAGAGCTTTAGAGATAGATTGAGCCTCTTACTGCGGCCTGTGCCTAGTTAATATATAGTAGTATAGATTAATACGGGCTTTTATAGAGTATTATAGCGTGAAAAAGTCTAGGTTAGTTTTTTTTTAGCTTCTTTTTTAGCGTTATAGTTTCTTTTAGAGTATATAGGTGATACCCGAGGTCTTTAGTAGCCCTCTACCTAATTTTTAAATAGTTTTTCGTAATATAAGTTTTTTTACTCTAATATTTTTTTCTATATCTTATTATAATGTTTTTTAGTCTTTTATAGGTTATTTTAGGCTATAATAGGCTAGTAATATCTCTATAAGTTTTTTCAACCTCTTCGTATAGTCTTTAATTCTATATTTTTTTAGAATTATAGCGCTATTAAACATCTTTTTATATAAAAAACCTAATATATTTCTTAGAAAAAAATATAAGGTGAAAGTAGCTATGTTTTTTATTTTTTTTTTTTTAGCTAAATCTTCGGATACTAGCTTACTTAAAAGTTATCTGGCTTTTTTCTGGGTATTTTAATTTATTATAGGCTATAATAGGGCTTTATAGCGTAAAGTGGCTTATTTACCTTCTTTTATTCGTCGGCTCTAAATACTTTTTTACTTCTAAAAGTTATTAATCGCGCTAGCGTTTATATTTAGTCTAAATTTCTAAAAATTCTTTTCTTTAGAGTAATCTTTCTATTTTACTAAATATTTTTAAGTGCCGATTAAAAATTCTCTCTAATCTAGTACTTTTTTAATAAAATAGATATTATCGCTTATTATGCGTAATGTGTCTACTAGTAGTTCGCTTTAGAATTATATTATCCCTTTTTTAGTATATTTTTTTAGTAATAATATATAGAAAACTAGGTGGATGCTTTGTAGTTCAGATAGGTTTACTTTATATATATCTAGTCTAATCTAGGCTATAATAATTTCTGGTTCTATATATTTCTAATCTAGCTTTTTTTTCGGTCTTATTAAGCGTATATACCTGTTTAATATAAGCACTTTATTCTCTATTACTAAAAAAATATACTTTCTTTTTTTATTAGAGTACCTTTTTTAGTATTTATTTGCTATTTTAATTTTCCGGCGATGTTCTGTCTGTAAAGTAAGTACTTTTACTGCTAAATTATTTTTTAGATATAATTCTCTGCTATTTAGAGGTATTCCGGGCTAGTCTAGCACTTTTAAGTCCGCTCTGTAGTATACTTAAAATAGTATAATTATAGTAGTTATATGTATACTATTATTATACGCAAATTTCGTAATTAGCAACCAGATTATCTAGTCGTTCTGTTTTAGGTAATAATAGTATCTAAAATACTGTTCTAAAGTCTAATTCTGTTTTTCTGTTTATTTATCTATTTTAAAATAATAAGTAGAGAATAAAATTTTTAGAGTGCCTAAGTAGTAATAAAAACTATTTTAATACTTAGAATTTATTAAAAGTTTTTAATCCGAAATAATATTTTTTAGAGTTCTATAAAGTTAGACTAATTTTTTTAATTAGATTTAAGCTAGATTTTAAGCAGTCTAATTCGCTCAGACTAGTATATAGTAAGCTATCTTTATTAATTAGTCTACTACTATTAGTATTAAGTTGTATACTTAGCTAAGGTATTTTAATAAAAAAAGTTTAGTAATAAAATCTATTGTAACGTCTAACTACGGCCTATTAAAAGCTAAAAAAAAGTTTAATAGGCTATAAGAGCGGTATCTAGCCGCGACTAATTTTTTATACTTTAAATAGTCGTTGTAGTACGCCTCTACGTTCTTTTTAATTTTTTTCTAATAGTACTTGCGTTTAATTTTTTCTAGCGTCTTTTTTACTCTAAAGTAATCTGCTATTAAGCTATTATAGTATTTCTAAAATGCTTTAGTTTTCTTCTAATCCGTACTTAGTTGTAATTTTAACTAGTTAGTTATTTAGCGTTATCTTAAAATAAAAGTAAAAAATTATTTTTCTTCTCTTTTTAAAAGAGTTTTTTACTTATTTTTTTTACTGTTTTTACTGTAAAAGTCTGAAATTAAAATATTTCTGTCTCTTTCTCTTAAACTTTCTCTCTCTATTCTCTTTTTTTTTTTTTTTTTTTTTTAGGTAGTTTTTTTCTAATACGGGGTTCTAAAAGCCTCTGATGTTTTATCTAAAGTATTTCAGTACTGTCTATATACTCTCTAGATAATTTTGTAATTATTGCTAGTATTATAAAGTCTTATAAAAATTTCCGGGTTATTATAACTCGTAGTAGCTCTATATAGGCTTTATTACCCTTCTGCAATAGTTGTTAAGCCTTTTTTATATAATCCGGCTTTTTTAATAGGCTGTCCGCAGAGTTTAGCTTTTCTAAGTAATAAGTTATAATAAAATTATACTCTGTAAGTTTTTTGTATACTCTAATTTAGTAGTAGTTAAGTATCTTTATTTTTATAAACTACTTAAGATTATTATAGTCCGTAAAAAGCTTAAATAGCGTTTTTTAAAAGTAGTATTACTAATAGAATAAACTTTTGTCTATTACAAGTAATTTCTTGTTATAGATGTTATAATTATATTCGGCTTAGTCTATTTTTCTTAAAAAGAACCCGATAGGTTTCTATTAGTTTTTTCTGTTCTGGTCTAGGCTTTTCTAGCTTATAATACTATAAATTACGCCTTCTAAGGCGTCTATTTTAACTTTTGTTAGTTTTTAAAAATTAAAGTAGGCTAAAATCAGAATTAAAAGAAAAGCATTCTTTATTTATATAAAAGCTTATTTTATTTTTTAATTAAAATTAACTTTTATGTTTTTTTTTTTTTAGGCGTAGCCGCCTCTAGCCGTATTTAGCCTTTTTTAAATTATTTTAGTTAACAGTAGAGTAATACAGGAAAAGTTAGTAATAAACTTTCTATAGTAATTTATAAAACTAATAAATACTTTAATATCTCTTACTGTTTTTAGTATTAGCTAATTTTAGATTATTTTAACTCTCTCTAAGTTAACTTTAATTTCTTCTAAATATACTATATATTTTAGGTATTCTACCTGTTATGTGTAGAATTTATATTTACTAAGTTTTATATATAACTTAGCCTGCTTTAGTTTTTCTAAGACTTCTCTAACGTAATCTATATAAGCCTTTTCTGTGTTAGAATAGACTAAAATGTTATCTAGATATATAATATATGTTACATTAACTAGCTCTGCTAAAGCCTAGTTAATATAGAATTAAAAAGCAGCAGAGATGTTAGTTAGGCTAAAAAGTATTATAAAGTATTTAAAATAACTATATCTTATTCTAAAAGCCGTTTTCTATTTGTTACCTTTCTAGATACGTATTCTGTAGTACGTTTTCCGGATATCCAGCTTTGTAAACTACTTTACTCTTAATAATTTTTTTAGAAATTTAGCTATAAGTAGTAACAGATACCGGTTTTTAACTATTATTTTATTTAAACTTTTATAATTAATATATAGTTGTAAGGTTCTATTCTTTTTTTTTATAAAAAGAATAGATGCCCCGGCTAGAGATCTTAACCGCCTTATCTATCCTCTTTAAAAATACTTTTCTATATATTTATAAAAATATTCTAGTTTAACTATTAATATATTATAAAGTAGTTAGTAAGATAGACTTATACCAGATTACAGCTTTATTATAAAATCTTAATTACTATATATAGATAGCACTAATACTTTGTCAGGTCTAACTATATTTTTAAATTTTTAGTACTTTAGTTTTAAAATAGACGTTTTTAACTTAGGCGCTAACGTATTCTAGAGTTAACTAATTAAATAGATATAAACGTCTGTATTAGAACTTAAAAGTATTCTCTTAAACTAATTTATATTTTCTATAGCTACTTTAGTATATTCTAGACTATTATAGCTTTTAATACCTCTAAAAAGCATTTTTCGGCTCCGAAAATTCAACTTTAAATTAAACTAATTAATTTAAAATAGTTCTAAGTATATTAGCAGCTTTTTAAAATTAGTAACTATAAACAGAATTCTATAGGTCTGTATTTTGCTTTTTAAGTTTTTAATACGCACCTCCGCAACTATAAACTTATAAATAGTATAATTTAATCTATTTAGAAATAGTAAAATAATCTCTAGTACAGAATAAATAACTAAATTTTGTTCCTTCGCTACTGTTGCTGAAATAACATTAAGCTATATTTTACTATCTACTATAGTATCTAGCTTCGTGAAACCTTTTATTTTTACTTTAAAAAAAAGTAGCGTAGATTTTTTAATATTTAGCATTTTCTTAAAATTCTCTAATTTTTTTACCTGTATTAGGTTAACATAAACTAAAAAATAGAAGTCTAATCTTTCTAGCTTTAAGCTTTTCCTTTTTTATTAGAAAAGTAGGCTTTTTTCTTTACTTTATTTAGGTAATAAAGTATAATATAACTCTATTTTTTACAGATATAGCATACTATATCCGTCTTAGACTTTTTCTTATACTTTTAAAGTATTTTAGCCCGTTGTAGGTTATTTTTACCTTTTTTTTTTTTTAGCTTAACTCTGTAGAATTAGAGCTTATTAGCGTGCTAGGTTCTCGCTTATTTTCTTTCTAACTTTTTTTTATTTTACTTTTCTGTAACAGATCTCTATAAATTTTATTCGCTTTCTGCTCTATCTGTAAAAAATCTAGATAACTTTATTAGAAAAAATATTATAATTTACGTCGGATTTTCTCTAAAAATACTCTAGTAAATTTAACTACTATTCTATAAAAGTTTAACTTTTTTATTTTAATTTATAAAAGTTAGAAGTAATTAAAAAGGTCTGTTAGAGACTGTAAAAGCTTTTATTTATAAACTTTAATAAAGTTATAAGCAGATTACTTACGTTTCTCTACTATATCTAACGCTTTTAGTATTTTTTCTTTTAAGTCTTACTATATAGAAGCCTAATATAAGTTATTCCGGTATATATATACCGCATGCGTTTTCTAAAGAGTTTTTATATTCTTACTCGTGTATTATAGGCCGAATAAGATTTTTTATTTATCTGCTTTAAAGTATTATAAGTTTTTTATATAGTAGTTTTTATTATCGCGGAGCTATTAGTTATAGTCTGCTCTATTTCTTTTTTTATAATAATAAAGTAGTTTAGAGCGTAGTAGATTCGTCCGTTCTAGTACAGAATAGGCTATTATAGTAATTTTTATATTACTTATAGCCTTATTAAAAGCTGTTATATCGCTCTGCTCGTATCTACAGCGTAATTTAAATAATTATTATAATTTTTTTTATTATTATTTATTTTTAAACTATTAGCGTAGTTTTTCTAATGCTTTTAGCGTTTTAGATTAAAATAAAATATTTATCTCTAATTCTGGCGACGATAAGATCTCGCGATCCCTACTAAGCTCTATTAGTCTAGTATTATCTTTTTATTATTTATAGTTATTTTTTTACTTCTAACTACTTTTTTTGCTACTGCTGTAGTATAAAGTGCTAATTTTTATTTTTTTAGTACTTTTAGAGGTACTAAGTAGAGTTTATAAATCTGTATAGTTATCAGCTATAATAGTTTAACGCTATTTATTTTATACTGTATAATAAGCAATTTAAATATTAGATATAAATTTAAAATAGAGTATAAGAGTTACAGTAATACAGATAGACAGGTAAAAAGAACCTAATTATATATTATTATATAGAAAAAAGAGATAAATTGCTGCTAAAACAGCTTACAGCGACTCGGGAATATATACTATTACGCTTGTAACTAAGCTAACCTAGAACACTCTATAATAGGCTATAATAGGTTATAATAAGACACAGCTTTACACTGATATTAAAAAAGAGTAATCGAAAAAATAGTACTTTTTAAACTTCTATAACTTTTTAACTAAACTAGCTATTAAAAAAGAAAAATAAGTTATATAGAGATTTTTCTAGTCTTTTATAATAATTTAAAAAAGAAATTATTTATATAATAAAAATAGATTTAAAATTTAAAAGAAAAGTAGACTAAAAAAAAAATTAATAGCTAATTTTTTTTTTTTAATAACATTTTTTAAATTCTTTTACGCTAATTATATTTAGTTTAGCGTATATTACGTAAGCAGAAAACTAAAGCAAAAAATTTAATTTAATACTAAAAAAATAAAGTTTAAAAAAATAAAGTTTTGCTTATATAAGCACTAATTATATAATAATAAACTAGTTAAACTAGTATATAAATAAATATTTCAGAAATAGGAATTTAAATTTCTATTTTCTTTAAATACAGATAAGATAGAATTTTAATTTTTAACATTTAAAGAAAAAGTTAATCTTTTATATAAAACTAATATATCTATTATAACTATTTCTAATATATTAAATAAAAATAAAAAAAGTATTTATAATACTATACAACGTATTAAAAGAAAAAAAAATTATTTAATAGTATAATAAAAGATAGAAATCAGAATAAAATAAAGCTATTAAAAAGAAATAAAAGAATTATTAATAGAGATTTAATTAAAAGAACTAAAAAAACAAAAAAAAATATTATAAGAAAATAATATAAAAATATTTAAAAAAAAGCTTATAAAAATATTTAATAAAAAAATTATAGTATAAATATTACTACTAAAAAGCTGTATTTAAATAAAAAAAAGCTAAAAAAAAAATTAAAATAAGTAAAAAAAAAATTAAAAAATTTAGAAAATATTAATTTTAATAAAATTTTATTTTTTAATAAGTTAGTAATAGAAAAAAGCTTTAGTTTTAGACAGAAACATAAAAAAAAAAAAAAAAAAGAGTAAAAGCTAAATTAGCTTTTATAAAATTAAATTATAAGTAAAAAAAAAAATTTAAAATTAATTAAAAATTAATTATAATTTTTTTAATTTAATTACTTTTTTAAAAAATTAGTATAAATTAAATTATAGCTTAAAATATTGTTATATTAGTATAGAGAGCTATTTAGATAGAAAAAAGATTAGAATTAGTATTTATTAAAACATCTAATTCTAAAAATAACTTTAATAAAATAGATTATATATAAAAAGTATTAAAATTGATTATTAAAAAACAAATAAAACCCGGTTAGTTTATATACCTTTTTTTTATTTTTTTATTAAATTTTTTTTTTATTAAATTTTTTTTTATTAAATTTATTATTTAATTAAATTTATTAAATTAAATATTAATTATAAAAATAATACAAATACTAATTAGTTTATAGACTGGAAATTTTAACAAAATAATTTAAAAATTTATATAACTAAACCAGTTTTAAAATAGTTTAAAAGAAATAAAATTTAATTTTTTTAATATCTAGCTTATAGCCCAGACTTAGCACCTATAAAAAACGTCTAAGCTATATTAAAGGGTTTTAGGGTTAGGGTTAGGGTTAGGGTTAGGGTTAGGGTTAGGGTTAGGGTTAGGGTTAGGGTTAGGGTTAGGGTTAGGGTTAG